>VYZV01031101.1:31140-137312 GCA_013401275.1 Pandion haliaetus | reverse complement strand
GCCGCCGCCGCGCGCTGCCCGCCGCCGCCGCCGCCGAGCCGGGGCCCGTACGTGCTTAAGACAAGGCCCGCCGTCCACCCCGATCTGGATTTGACTCAGATACTGCAAGGCTCTCCTGACGTTTCACAAGCTGCCTTTTTGACTGCGTGAGATTAGCCAGCCTTTTTGGTTTTGGGTGCCATACAATGATGGTGCGCTCAAAAAATTCCAAGCGCTTGTCCTGCGGGGAAAAGCTGTCAGGCTGGTTGCCCTGCAGAAATAAGGCAATCCAGGATGAATAAATCTCGTTGCGCTGTGCTAGTTCGGAGAGGATTTATTGCTTTAAGAGGAGAAAAGGTAGAATGAATGCCTGTTTTGACAGCCACGTAAAACCTGCTTTGCTTCACTCCGAACAGGCAGGGAAATGAAGACTAAGGGCTGCCAAGGTGAATCCCAATAATTAGGTCATCTCATGGGGTCCTGCCTTCTCCACATTGCCCAGTGGTGGAGAGACAAAGATTCATTTTCAGATTTCGATCCAGTCTCTGCTCTGCTCTCCTTCTTACAAGAGAAGAAGGCAGAGGGATCCTTTTTGGCATTTAAGGAGATTCAAAAAGAGATTTAAAATACACAGCAGAGCACAAAGTGGCTTCTATTTCATCCTCCAAGACTTTCATCTCCTTCTCAGTCTGCGGAAAGCAGGCTGTTAGGATGAACACTTAGCAAAGGCCAGAAAGAAGCATTAGGATGTAGAGGACTTGTCTGGGAGGGAAGATGAAAGAAACTATACAACCCGGTGAGGAAAATCAAGAGCTACAGTGGCACTCTCTGCTGATTACTCTCCTTTGTGCAATGCTCTTACCCAGAGCACTCCCACGCAACCTTGGCTCTTCAGCTGGTTTCCCAGAGCAACACCCAGCACCCATGAGCCTGCCAGCAACAACCAAGGTTTCCAGATAAGGGCTCAGATACTCAGGCACCAGCAACATCGTCTCTTACAAATCATGACAGCAACTAATTTTTATTCAGGGGGAAAAAAATTGATTCTCCAACTCACTGATTGTGGTGAAGACGCTTGTGAAGCAGAAGTAATCCACGGCGTTGAGTGAGAGCAGGTGATACAGAAACTGTTCCCGTTCTTCTTCACAGCGCAGGAAAGCGTAACGCTTGTAAAGTTTCCTGGTAGAAACAAATACATTGCTTTTTTTTGTTGTTGAAAAAGCACCATGTATCTTAAAAGGTGTTTGAATCTCAAAACACCAAATGAAGAGTTAATCTTAATGGGAGATTTCCCCAGGTAACACAAGCCGCTAGAAACCCACAGGGGGCATTTACCCCTATGCTACACATGGGTTTTACAGATCACTCTCAGCTCCATGCTACCATAGCAAGGCTACAGAGTTTATTTCATTACAGGATCAGTTTTGGTTTTGCAAAGCACAGATGCAAACACTACTCACAACAGCAGACCTGAATCAACACAGAGCAACCTCGTTTCTTCCCTCTATCTTCCCACTGTGGAACAGCCTTGTCCAATAACCTAATCTTCCTTCTGCTCCATTCTGTGACACACAAAGCGAAGCAGAAGGCACCAACCAGGGAAGGCACCAAGCAGCAGCAGGGATCCTCCCACCACCCTTCCAGTTCAGTGAACCGAGTGTACATCACCAATTGCCCAAGGCAGCGCAAAGGCACACCAGGAGTTAACCTGGCCCTGCTACGACAAAGCACAGAGCTTGCGACACTGCCTGTAGTCTGAAGGCAACAGACTCCCAAAAAGCTGCTGAGGTAGACAGATGTAGATAAAACTTCAGGAAAAGACAGGTCTGCCACCATGCCTTTATGCCTTTAGTTGATCACCCAAGAGGTGACTGTCTCCAGCTACTCCTCTTTCTTCCCGTTAGCAGATTTGAGCATTTGGCAGCTTCCAGCATAAATCATGTGTGTAACTCATCCCAGAGCCAGAACTGCATGCAATAGCTAGGACATTTTCTTTTCATAAGGTTTGGGTTTTTTCCTAAATGCATTGCTTTGGGAAAATGAAGTCAGGGAACATCTACACAGGCAGATCCTTAAGTGCCTGTGCTTGCAAAAGGAGGCAAAGCTGGGGGAGCTGCTAAGTGGCTGGGAGGGCTGGCCTCTAACCCAGCTGACTGGCAGTCAGGATGGGAGCCTGCATTTGACTTCAGTCAATGTAACACAGGGCTGCAGTGCGAAAAGGGGCATTCTTGCCCCTGCTGCTTCATTTGCACAAGACACAGTGATCGTGGGGTCACGGAGTGGCTTGGATCAATGCACTGATCTGACCAAAACCTAACGCCTCCTTCCTGAAAATTGTGATTCATTTTCCATGCAGGTGAGCAGACTTCAGTCCTGCTGGGTAGGCAGTACCTCCTCCCCCAGCTACCCTCTGCCCTTCAATCACTTCTAGCTGGAAAACACAGTACCCAAACAGGGCACCTGGCTGCACCCCAAGCCTGCACAGCACCTTGACACACCACTGAGGGAGATGTGAAAGTGAAGCTTTGAGAAAAAGCGCCAGCTTACTTGGCAAGTGCCTGGTTGGAAAGCAGCTGCTTCAGGTGCTGAGACAAAAGCTTCTTCTCCAGAGAAAGTCTTATCCAGGCTCGGGCTCGCCCCACATCAGTCTTTATCTCACTCATGTTCTGAACATGCCTGAAATGGGTGGGAAAAAAAAAATAATAATAGATGAATCATAAAAATCCAACATGCTTCAAATGGCAACATCCAGTGTAATGCAACAGCTGAACTGGAAAACGTCTCCAGACTTCATTTCTAGAGAAAGAGACCCCCAGCAGGGCCCCACAGAGCCCTGCACTGTGGCACTGAGACCCCTGGCAGCCCCAGGCTGCCCCGGGGACCTGGGGCAGCCCTGCCCAGGCATGGCAGGTTGCAAACCAGACGCATTACAGCCCGTGTCAGTTGCTCTGTGTCCTGGCATTTGCTTGGCCAAGGTGAGCAGGAGTAGGTCTGCTCATCCCTGCGCTGCCTGAGGTAGATGTCCTTATGGACACTGCTAACTCTTAAAAAAAGCAGTGACCTTGTGAGACCCAGTTATATCACAGTTGTTCCCTCAAGCTGCTGACACAAATGGGTATGTGTGGGCGGGCAGAGGACAAATACATATCTTAAGAGTTTCTCCAAAATGCAATCTACTCTGAAGGCTCTAACAAACCCCTTGACGGCAGCAGCAATGTGAAATCTGAGAAAAAGAGCATTGTTGGGGCAAAAACAGTGACAGGCAATCACAAGCAGAATCACATTTTCAGGGACATAAGAGGCCCTCGTGTAAGTGATAATCTGAACAGCCCTCCACATGCTTGGTCTGTAGGAGAGCAGAACTGTTCCACAGGAGCTTTCTTCTATGGTTTTGCTTTTCTTTTTTTTCCAAACTTCCCATATTTCAGTTTGGAGAATGCCAGAAACCCTAGTTTTAGAGCAGAGGGAGCTTCAGAAGAGGAAGAGAACTGCCAAGGTAGGGCGAAGCTGCTTCCAAACCCCCCCCCCCCCACTTGGTTAAATAAACAGCAAGAAAAATGAGTAACAGTTTCCAGCAGGGGAAAGAAAAGGCTGCACTTTCTTAATTTTTACGCAGTTTACATGTTAAGTGCACAGGCAATTCAGCTCTCCAAACCTCCGTGGCAGGTTCCAAGTACCATCAGCTGAGTCTGAACTGATCTCTATCGCGATTTACTTTCCAACTCCTGCATCTTCCTTGCAGGTGCTCTGCACATCGCTGAGTGTTAAGGAATGTAGCAATATTTACTCCAAAGAAAATCCAACAAAGTCATGCTGTGACTGATGCTTTTTACATTGACTAGTAGAGTCTCACTGTCTCGTGCTTTCCCCCATCTGTTATACCCAAGCGCATGCTTTGCGTTATATTTAGATCCTGCATTATTTGAGGAAAATACTCTCTTGTTTATAGAGCTTCTAACATAACAGGACTAAGACCTTAAGGGCAAATTTGCAAAGTACAACTTAGTGCTGTCCAGAAATACGTGTTCGCTCTGCACAAATGAAGTGGATACCAGACATAGCTCAGCAGCACCGTTCTCTGCCATGCTGACCTACCAAAATTCTCAAAATACAGGTCTACTTTTGCAATCCAAGCCAAGGTGTCTGTATCATACAGCTCTGTGCTGTATGTACAGCTATGAAACACCATCAGGAAGAAACAATCAATAGGAATAATGGTAGCTTGCCAGTGGCAAAACCTAGGTTACTTAAAACACCCTTTGAAAAAAAAAAAAAAAAGAAAAAAAAAAGGAAAAAAAAATATTTTTTTTTTAAAAAGAGTTTCCTCCTGTTTCCTAGTGTGACACATGGATAGTTCTCTGATGGACCAGGTGAGAAGTACTAACTCTCAGTGAGCTGTAAAACAAACCCAGGAGGGCACATTACACTCAGAAGTCCTTGCCCTTTCTAAGCAAACTCAGCAGCCTCCCTCTGTCAGCAGTGATGCCCACCAGCTGAATCACTGCCGAGAGCCTTGCTCCTGGCACTGGAAAGCCCTTCCTGGCTCAGAGCGTGGCAGCCAGCGTTGGACCTTCCAGCCCAGACAGCCGGGCATGTGATCCAGAGTCCTTGAGAAACAGGATGTGCACTACACTCAACTACACTGTGTTGAGACACTTTACTCAGACATTTCAAGTCTTTTGAGATGGGAAGATCAAAGCACAGACTATCATCTCCCTCCCTCCCCTTCCCCCCCAGTGCTTGGCTTGAATTACATCTAATACGAAACACTGAGTAGAATATGTTATTTTCCTGTGAGAAGATTCAAGAACAGATGGACTCAACCTTATTCCATGCATGCTCTGTACCTCTTCATTACCTGTTTCTGGTTCAGACCAGATTGGCATTAATTGTGCATTTGGGAAAAATAAGGAACTGCAACCACGCAGCTTGCCAGAGACATTAAAAAGATTCAGTAATCAGTCTTGGTGTCAGCAAAAGCGGACTGTAACAGAACAGAGCATTCAGGAACTCAAATTTATTTCACTCTCAGTTGTGGGAGTCAGAACAGCTTTTTTTTTTATCGGTGACCTAAGCATAAGCACTGTACGCTCACCATCGCACAGCAAACTCTTCTTGTCAAAGCACTGAACAGCAATTTCAATGCAACTCCCTAGGTTGGGACTTGCTTTTAATCCCATTAGTAATAAAAAAAAATAAATCTATTTACCCTGTCAAATGTAAGCCTGGGGTATGGTGAAACATACCCTCTGCAAATAGCTGTGCTGACAGAAGAGGTTACAGCTGCTCAGTGTTGCCATGCCCCAAGGATGGCGTGCATGCTCCCCATCCCAGTGCAGTCAGAAATGAGCTGTACTAGCTCATCCCATGTAGGTAGCAGGTCTTTACTAAGCCTGCTTCTTTCGACTGCAGCTGGTTAAGCATCATTGCCATGGGTCCAGCGCCTGAGGCTTGCATCCTCCACTGCAAGCTCCCCATGGGAGGAGATGTGTGACATGGGCATGAAAGCAAGTGCTGGCAGCAAGGAAGAGCTTGCCTGATGGGAAAGGACCTGAAACTTGAACCCAGCTGGACCAAAGGTTTCGGGGAGTTGCCTTGGCACTGACTGGTCTGGCTGGACGTGCAGCGATGTGCCCAAGAGGTGAGGCCATGCTGGAGGCAGGCTGCAGCAATATTCTGCCAGGGAGCTGGAAGAGGAGTGGGAGAGATACTGCAGATCCTCACCCCGGGGTGAAAGGCTGAAGGGCATACCTCCAAACACACTTGTGCAGAGTCTCCATTCAAAGAACCAAAATAAACATCTTGAGCTCCTTCCTTACCACATCTAAGATGCCTGGCTTTGTGAGGGAGGCAGAGGACACACCACGTTACCTGTAGCACAGGCTCATAGCACATTCAGAGCGTGACTGTGATTCAGCCCTGCTTTTGAAGTTGTTTACATAACCTTGCACAAACCATCAAAACCAAGCTGTGCTTAAGGCAATGCTTAATCCTCTAGCCACTAGTTCAGTTAGCACCACAACCCCGGCAATTTAACAATTACCCATCCTTCTAACTTCAGCATAAATCTGTGTGTGCAAACAAATATTAAGCAGCATTCCTTCCAAGCAGGATAAAGTATGCCATGAGATTACGGATGACAAATTCAACTCACCATCTGCCCAGCATTTTCTATGACCAGACATGTTTGTGGACAATCACGAATACCCAAGATATTACAAAAGGTAATGTTCTGCTTCTGTACTTTTTCTCTGAAAAGCAGCTGAAACACTCTTGTGATTCAAGCAATAGAGCTCAGATCCATACTGAGCTTTCATTGCTCAAGTGGAAATACACAGAAGATGAAACTCATGCACACAGCAGCGAGCTCACACAGACTCCTCTGTCAGCAATCCCCTTCCAGCACAAAAGTTTCTGCTCTAGATCCTCCTTCGTCCCTTCCTCAGACTGACCCTCTACATGCCTGTCAGCCTCACAGGACTGAATTAAGTAAACAGCTGCCACATCCCATGAGAGGGATGCTAAAATGACAGACACGTGTTCAAAATGACCTCTTCACATTATACTCCTAATTACTCCTTATGTGGCACGTCATATTCTTTGAAATCTGAGCACAAGACTTAAACTACATAGCATCAGACAAAAAGGTGGCACACTGCAGGTGGGAAGTACAGTCATTTTCTTTCAGAAAAGTCTGACTAATCTGTGGGATCTCACATCAGAAAAAAAATATCTGCAATAACACACATGGTAAAAATCACATCGTTGTAATCATGTTTTTGTGAACTAACTACAATTAATCTTATTTTTACCATAAGATTTTTTGCCATATTTTTACGTGGAAGAAGGACAGGGTATTACAAGAAACAATACTCATGTTGCCTCGCACATTAAATTGCTAGCAATTGCTAGCAGCTCTCTACAGATGAGCATTATTGCATTACTCCTCCCCACTTTTCGCGGCACTTTTACCCCACTGCAACACTTAGCCATAGCAAGTGAAGTGTCAAAACAGTGGCTTGGCCTGGCAGTAGCTTGGTGGAGGAGATGCCCTGAAGAACAACTGCCTGGTGCTGTCACATCATTCTCCACCTCTTCTGACTCTCTCATCCTTCCAGTTCCCAGCCAACACTTCCTAAAAAGCTCTCCAGAGCCAGGCTATGATCTCCTACAGAGCACCTGCCCTTACTTTACATTCCAACTTTAAACTCACCCAAATACTAGGTTTGACTACATTTCTGAATTCATACATTTATTACTATTTGTCATAAAATGCTAATTGAAAAGAAAGAATACTGCTCAGGCATTGCAAGCAGGTTTTTATATCCCTTTGCTTTGACTATCAACTGTATTTGCTTGGTCAGTAATTTAAACCAAATAAAAAGAAACAAACTTAAAGTACCAAGGAATTCAACATGTCTGCTGCTATTTGTAGAAGTTGGCTTTATTGCCAGAAGAACTCTCCGGGGAAAACAAAACCACCAGTAAACCCTGTGCATTTTTCACTGTCTATTAGCTAAAATAAATGAAGTAAACATGCAAAAAAGTTTTGTAAAATAAGAAGGCAAGACTTTGTAGATTTGAATGTGGGCTAAGGGGAAGGTTCAATTCTCCTTAGCCTTTGTAAACCCAAAGCTAGTGAGGATCTTTACCTTATGCTACACAATTAAAAGCACAATTAATGCTTTAGGAAACTGTGTACCTCATATCTTGTATCAGGGAAACCCTCAGAGTAGGCAGAGTAATTCCTGTATCAGACTTTCGCCTTTCTGTTCCAACAGCAACTACAATGGAGAAAATACACGAAGTTAATACAAAATTACAGTAATGGTCTGCGATGCATTTGTTTTACATACAGCTGAAAACAATCTTAAGTGGCCGGTAACCGCTATGTTTCTGTGCATTGTCATTAACTCTATCCTGGAAATGTAGAAACAGACAAAATGAAAAATGCTTAATACGTTAACTATTCCTTCTTTAATCCAGCACTGAACTCAGATTTAAAAGCCTCCTTTTTCATATGTGAAACGGTTTAACATAAATCTGTATTATGGTGATGAGCTTTATTAGTAATATGTTTTTATGGAAAGCTCACAACCGAGAAAGGCGTGATAAAATTAAGCTACAGTAGCATATTCGACGCTAAGAATGCCAAGCATTTCTGTGCTCCGCTACCCTGATCAAACTGCTTTGTGGTGACACATTTTGCTCTCAGGAATTTGTGCCTGCCAGCCAGATTGCTTAGTGCATTACTCACTGAAGCTTATTAAAACGTCTTTTTATGAGCAAGACTAGTTTGTCCATAGATGTGTCTTTGAGGACTGATCATACAAGTTCCCATCTGCATGATCTGGAGGATGACCCACTAAAGTTCAGAGATTTTTACTACAATATCCAGCAGACACCTGTGGGCAGGAAGATCGCAAGGTCATCAGAAAACTAACCTCTCTCACAACACAGACATGATTTAGTGATTGTAAAGGGCCAAAAAAGCCAAAGCATAAACTGAGCACCTAGACTGATGGATAGAGATTAATTACACAACTTCTGAACTGTACTGTAAACCAGTATAAAGATTTACTGAACATGGAGTTATTCACACTGGGATTTGAGAGACAGATTGAAAGAAAAATGTCAGCTGTCTTAGCCACAGCTCCACACCTTCAGCTCCTTCAGAAACCACCTCTTGCAGAAGCACTGCTTCTCATACCTCACTCAATGCTGGTTAAAAGGGAATGAAGGCAGTCAACAGACATCGAGTGATTTTCCAGACAGCGATGTCATGGTTTAACCCCAGCTGGCAACTAAGCCCCACACAGCCACTCGCTCACTCCCCCATGGTGGGATGGGGGAGAGAATTGGAAGAGTAAAAGTGAGAAAACTCACGGGCTGAGATAAAGACAGTTTAATAAGTAAAGCAAAAGCTGTGCACATAAACAAAGCAAAACAAGGAATTCATTCACCACTTCCCATCAGCAGGCAGGTGTTCAGCCATCTCCAGGAAAGCAGGGCTCCAACATGTCTAACGGTAACTTGGGAGGACAAAATGCCATCCCCTTCCTTCTTCTTCCCCCAGCTTTATATGCTGAGCATGACGTCATATGGTCTGGAATATCCCTTTGGCCAGCTGGGGTCAGCTGTCCCAGCTGTGTCCCCTCCCAACTCCTTGTGCCCCCTCAGTCTCTTCGCTGGTGGGTTGGGGTGAGAAGCAGAAAAGGCCTTGACTCCGAGTAAGCACTGCTCAGCAGTAACGAAAACATCCCTGTGTTATCAACACTGTTTGCGGCACAAATCCAAAACATAGCCTCATACTAGCAACTATGAAGAAAATTAACTCTATCCCAGCCAAAACCAGCACAAGGGATAAGTATGTTCATTTGCCTCCAATGATGTCAATCTATTTTGTCCAGACACCAAGGCATCTTCATAATGATTATGACAGGTCTCAAAATGTAAATGTGATACTAGAAAGAAAATACACTGAAAATCCTGCATGGGTTTCACGTGGCTGCACTGTTCCTCCCAGGCCCAAGTTCATTCACTGTGATGGACCCTTCATGGAGTCAACTGCCAAGTACTCACCTGGGGACTCTGCACTATGCTCTTGCTTCTCTTCCCTCTCCTGGTACTGAAGTAAGTGGGACCACAAAGCAGATTTCCCCTGAAAATTGAATATGTAGTACATAGCTTTAAATAAATCAGGCAAAAGAAAAGAGGCCAGTGAACATGGCAAAATAATGGGACGGCATTTCAGTGGGCCAAACATTTGGCAGTGAGAATCAATCCTTCTCTCTTGGGCCGTGAGACCTCTGAAAGAGGAGAGGACCATCTCACTGACCTAGCAGTCACACCACCTGCCTTGTTTCTTTGTCCTCTCCCCAGGTTTCCCTTCTGAATGTTGAAAGAGAAGAAACCAAACACCCATTTGACAACATCATTGCAATTTCCAGAGGTACCTCTCAAATAAAAAAACCCTCAAATCCAACAAACCAAACCCCCCAAAAAACAATCCCCCCAAACTCCCCAAGCCCTCACAAGATATGAATCAGGGACTCTGAACCCAAAGATACCTCCCACTTTAAGTTGGAATGACACCACTGAGTAGCAGCTCAAGAGGTACAGATGGCATTTGGTATTTGCTAGAGTACTGTACGCACAAAGTCCTGAGTTTCCAGTTACCAACCTGCTTGACCTGCAGACCATGGCTCCAGATTCTTTCTAGCAGATCACAGAGACTAGCAATCAAAGTATTTTCCTCCAGACCTGTTATGTTGGCTTCTCCATGTCCCAGCTCAACTGCTTCATGGCCCATCTTCTCTACCAACATGCGTTTAGTCTATAAAAAAAAAAAAATCCCCAAAAGTTTCTAAGAATGTAATCCAACAAGGGATGTAATTTATAGATGAGTTTACTTAAACATGCTTAATCTAGAGACCACTGCTAATGGCCTGACCAGAGAAACTTCAAATCTCTTTACAGAGATTGTAAATGAAAAAAAGAATTAAAAAAAAAAAAAAAAAAAACNAAAAAAAAAAAAAAAGTAAACAATTACTCCATACTGTCCTATTTCTATACCCTTTATCTGTTGTCCTATTCCTCCACTGTTGATCTATTACCAGCCAGTATCAAAAACAAGAGTACAGAGGTAGATACATTTTTGGTCTTACTCAGTATCTGTTTTTCTTCTTGTTACAGCTACTAAGGTTTAGAACTTGGGTAATACCATATACCACCAGCTGCAACTGACACAAAGACACAGAGAAATTATATTTCCATGGCTATAGAAGTTTTTTCAATATTCGAAACTGCTATACTTCATTTGCTCTGCATAAACAACATGCACAACAGCTGCACGTGCTGAACGCTTCCCTTCTTGCCTGTGGGTCTCGAGCCCATTATGTTTAGGCTACATTTACATGTGAACAATTAAAGGAAATCCTCCCTAAGATGTCTGATCATGCTGGTTCTCCTTCCTTTCCTTTTTACTCATTTCACCAACTTTCACTGCATAAAGAGAAGAGTGATAATACGTTCCTTTATTTCCTAGCAGTTGAAAAATATAACATTAAAGGGACATCCACCCTGCAATATCCTGGTACACCAACAGACCAACAGCATTCCAGCAGTGAAGGACTTCAAGCACATCATCTGCAGATGGTATTTAGGCTCAGTTTAAGCATGGGAGAGCAGGCAGTGGGAATGGGGAGGACCTACCTTCATGCGACATTCCTTCAGTAACCCTTCCACAAACTTCCAGTTGGTCTGCGCAATCACAGCTGGAGAGAGGTCTGAGAGTTTGGGCTGCCTTAAATTTTTTCCTAAACTCCTTGCCTCCTGCATGTATTTCTAAAAATAAACAGAATAATTTTAGATATTACAAGTCAGAGGGACCCTCTTCACCCTAATCCTGAGCAAGCAAACGCTGGTGAAAAGGAATAAGCTAGTGTTAATCTAGGAGCACCACCATGATTTGTCTGATGCTTAGGTGTTGGGCTGGAGAAGTGGAATGCTCTCTTTCAACAGCAGAAAAAACAAGATATTTTCCTGCATGGAACCGAAACAGTCAACATTAGCTAGTGAACTGTGCTGTTAACCACTAGCACAAAGTTAGCCACAGCAAGTGCATAAAAGTGCAATACCTTCATTCAGCAGTAAAATCAAAATACCAAGTAAAGTTACCTTCCATTGTTATTTGGTTTTCACTTAAAAAGAAAAAAAAAAAAAAATTAAAAGCCATTTGTCGAATTTGTTGCAGACTGTGCATGAATGGAAAAAATCCTCTGAAAAGAAATCACAAGAAAAAGAAATACACCTAGTGAAGGAGAAAAACTTTACCCATTACTTTTCATCTGGACAGTTTATGTGGGGGCTGGGGGCGGGCAGAAAAGCAGACTTGATTTTACTCTCAATTGCCTTCTTAATTACAAGTGAAGCTCATTTTAAATGCAACTAACATTTAGCATCATTCATGTTTTTACTGTGGGGTAGTAATTGAGAAGTATGGACAAAAATTGGCGTGCTCTTTAAAAAAAAGGATCCAAACTATAATAAAAGACTTTTAAACCTTCCTGCTCCATTGCCTTATTGTTCAGGGCCTTTTTATTGTTTGGGGTTTTTTGTTAAGCAAAAAACCCAAACCAATCAACAAAGTGTCCTCTGCCCCCAACATCAGTGAGAGGGCTACATGCTGAGCAAAGCTAAGAAGTTGGCCACATTTCGGTGTGCAAATATGAGGCCTATCAGAAAGTTGCCCAAGCGTTATTAATAAAGTTTTTGTTAAAAAGAGTAAACTAATAGAATGTTGCCAAATAAAATAGTCTTGAAGCATAGTGCTCATAGCCTGCTGTGGGAATACTCCATTTCCATAGTGTGTTTTTATCCAGTTAATGCTGACTCTTTGGGGGACGGTATGTGACAATGACTGCTCTTCCTGCAAGAGGAGCATATCACATCCCTCCAGTGACTTAGTACTGCTGCTGGCTGGGTTTTCTGGGGGACTGAGAGGTCACTATGGTTGCTGCATCCTTAGAGCTTTTTGTCTGGGGAGAAAATAATTTATTTCATAGAATCATGGAATGGTTTGGGCTAGAAGGGACCTTAAAGATAATCTAGTTCCACCCCCCTGCCATGGGCAGGGACATATTCCACTAGACCACGAATAGCAAAAGCAAAATCCAAACACATTGAAGTTAAGTGAAATAGCTCATTGTTTTTTTTATGGGGGAGTACAGTTTTTCTGACAGAATTGGATTTTTTCAATACAAAATTTGGACAAGAACCACTTAATATCAGTCCAACAGGTCAGACAAGAATGTAGGGTTCTGCCATGGAAAGCTATATTCAACAAAAGTGCTCAGCTAGGTAATTACAGGTTTACAGATACTGTAAGGACATAAAATAGTTGAAAAACTACACGTGGGAATTAAAAAAAAAAAAAAAATCACAGATGTTGAAAGTGTGTTGTTCAGCAAGCAATCTCACAAGTGACTTCCATCTAACTCAGTGCAACAACTAGCAATGAAAACAGTGAAAGAGTAATACAGGGAATATATAATTAGGAAATCTAATATTTCTTTTTAAATGTAAAGGGATAAATAAAATGCAAAGTGTGGTTATATTCTGAAGAGTACAAACATGGAAAACCTTACTTTATTCATTGTATGTCTTGTTGTTATACTAAAAGAAAAAAAGAAAAAAATATTAACACTTGTAAATTCAAGAGAAAAATAAGGGTGAGATGAGAGAACCAATTGACTGCCCTTTGCCTGTTCATCAGCATCCACACACCACCACCTTCTTCCACACTGGGATGTGACGATCCAGCATTGAAAAAACATGCTTTTTGGATTTGACACTCTAAGCTGGATTGCCAGGCGAGCAACATGGGAAAAAATGAAGCAAAACAAAATTCTTGTCCTTCAGCCTTAGAGCCGTCATGTTTGCCAGGGAGCTGGCGTGGAAGCCTAGTGCTGATTTCCAGCTACTTTTCTGATTATAACCACACTTCCAAGCGCTACAGGGACGTGCTCATACTCCACAAGAAAGGAAGAGGTTCAAGACGCAGTGAAGACAGCAGTTCCTCAGGCTAACAACATCTCA
Organism: Pandion haliaetus; assembly: GCA_013401275.1. NCBI lineage: Eukaryota > Metazoa > Chordata > Aves > Accipitriformes > Pandionidae > Pandion > Pandion haliaetus. Next base: position 123,734 of record VYZV01031101.1, on the reverse strand, counting down.
AAAGCAGCTTTCAACAAAAAAACCTAAAACGTACCAGGCAGCATTCAGAGAAGGATTTTTTAGGAGGCCGTGCAGGAGGGGGTGGCCCCTGATCCCACTCCCAGAAGGCCATTGAGTTCTGACGAAGCAAAAGCTCCTCCGATGGCTAAGAGGAGGCAGATGCCCCAATGGCAGAATAGCCAGAAGGAAAGAGGAGACAAAGCAAAAGAAGCATGCATATGATCCACAGCCAAAAAAAAGAAGAAAGTAAATACATGACAAAGTATTGAAAAGGCTCTGCTAAGATATACACACGCAGCAACGTTTAAAATATACTTGCAAAGCCATTTTAGCAAAAATAGCAACAAACATGTACAAGTGCTGTTTTGCTGTGTTTCCATGAAACATCATTTGAAGCTGTGGTTCAAGAGTCCACTCATCCATTCCAGTTTTTTCGGAAGGTAAATGCCAACACTGGTTAACATTATTCAGCAAGATTTACCACAAAACAGCATGAGTGTTTTATTTTTGCTAGTGACACACAAGAGAAGCACATGGACATCAACGGAAAAACATGGCAGAAAATATTTAATGAAGGACAAGAATCTGAAAAGATGGGAAAGAAATGCATGTATGTGACTGACATTTACAAGATGCATGGGACTTTCCAAGCTTTAGGCATAAAAAGGCCCCAAAGTCTTAACCTTTCAAATAAGCTTACTCATGTCAGGAATCTACGTAAGAGAAAGAGAAACAAAAAAAATTCCTTTAAAAAAAAGAAAGAACCCTGCCTCATTTGCCTCTACAGTGCTGACATTTATTCAAGGACTTTACTTTTTCAGAGACCTTCACGCTGGCCAGAGCTCAGCAGCTGCACCCAGGCAGGTGCCAGGGCTCTGGCTCTGCTCTCTGCACGCAGTAACACGACCAGGGTCTAAATCAGCAAATAAGCCATTTTGCTGATGACAAAGGGGCTATCTTATTCCAAAATAATAAAAGCATTTTATTCAGTTATGTGCTTTGAAGTTGTACAACATATACGAGCATCTGTGACAAGCAGCATCTAAATGGCTATGAAGACCCACACAAACCTTATGGTAGCCACAAAACTGCCCAAAGTAATAACACATCGTTTGTCTAAACCTCACCTCCTGGATCACAAGCTCGTGCTGCCCGCAGATAATGCCACCTACCTCCCTCAAATCGTTGTCCAGCCCGATGTGCTCCGAGTGCTGCCGCAGGCGGTCTTTCCTCCGCTGCGTGGTGGTGCTGCGACTGGCCCAGCGGCTGGGAAGTCAGAGAGAGAGAAAACACACTTGAGTGGAAAAAAAACCCCTCACACTTCCTGATGGAAATATGCCCACTGCCTGCCAGTGTCTCTAGTGAGAGCGCCTGTGTTACCCAAAATGCAGGTCATGCCACAACATTGATGCCACCACTAGGCAAATTGTACTTAGTTACCTAACACCACCACTGTTTGCTGCACGTGCTGAAGTTTGATAAAAATGGTGTCTGTAGGAACAAACAAAATACAATGATGTATTTTGAGTAGCAACTTCTAAGATCTTCCTCTTTTGTGAGAGGTGGTACTTCTCCTTTCTCCACTTTCTGTGGTACTTCCAGGAATTACTTCAGAGAAACTTCTCATTGCAATAGTAACTACTGTGATATGGGGTGCACCTATGTCTAAAGGCTATAAACAATACTGATGTTCTTGGGATTAATCACGTTGCTATCTTCATCATATCTTTTTTTGCATCAGGTTTCTGAATACCACAGAAAGCCTATATTTTTCCTATATGTTCATATATGCCCAGTTGAATTTTTTCCTCATCTGAAGCTTTTGCCTGAAAGCAGCCACTTGGTAACCAGGTTTGAAACTGAGCAACCTTAAAGCTCCCGAGTGCCCAAACTTCTTTATGCCAGATACTACAAAAACCCACAAAACAAGATAATTCTGTCCCAAGGAATTTCTAGTCTGATTATAGGGTTTCTAATAATACCATAGCCTTCTGTCAAATCCTTGAAAACAAAAATGCTCAACTGGTGCAGAGAATAAAGAAGTTAATACATTATTTATAAAAGAAAGTTGAAATAACACTGTATAAAGCAACCTATCAAGCATTAAAAATAAGTATCTTAATGCACATGAAATCTATACCTTCAGAAGGACATTACTTAATTGCTGTGGCTGTGTTTATTAAAATTAAAAGTATCTTTCAAATACAGTTTAAAAAAAAAAAAAAAAAGCCTTTAAGTGTCTAGTCTTTCAGTCGCTTCATGAAGTCATCTGTTCTGCCTCTCTCCTGCACTCAAAAGTTAAAGAGCAAAACCAAGGTGAAGCAGAACACAAAGCCTGCCCAGGGCAGCACTCCAGCTCCGGTGCCTGGTGGGATATTATGAATAAGACCTGGGAGGAAACTACCTGGAAGAATTTGAAGGGATAGCCTAAATCTGGAAGAAAAAAACAGAAAGAAAAAGAAAAAACCCACCAAGAAAACAACACCCCCACACTCCCCAACCTCAGTACGTGAGTCAAAGACACCCTTCAAAACCTGTGTACATCCTGGTCCCTCTACTCCAGACTGAATTGTCCATACTGGGCACCATGCCAGAACGACTGCTCTAAGATGGCTTCTTCTGTAGGAGCTGTGATCAAGAGGCAGAACCCCAAACCTAGAGATTTGGGTTCTCTGACTTTGATAGATCTATACAGATGGAAACCTAGAGATGTCCACATCAAAGACAGAAGTGTGTGCTTGGTGAGCTTCTCTACACAGGTGGTACCGGTGAGGACAACAACGGTCTCCAGATCCCAAACCCATCTATTTCTGTGTGCACCCCAAACAGGAGCATATACAAATAGGATCTGGGATCTGAACTATTTGGGCAAGGAGTTTCAGCTGGTGACATGTAGGCAGCTGCATGCCTGGAGAAGGAAACCCTTGCAGGGAGCTGGACATGGGTCCTGACATGTCCAGCAAGTTGTTGGGGATGTGTAGGGAGGAGAACCTGACCCAAGAGAAGTGCAGGGATGCGACCCCTGGTAACCAAACGCTCCTGTTTCTAGGGAGAAGGACTTTGCATACATGCACCTAACTAACTATCTCCACCAATTCCTCCAGTGGTCAACGAAAGACCAATTTTTGGCTAGCCACAGATAAAAAGGGAAAAGAGTCATAGGAACTACAGTTTTTATAGTCAAAATGAAATCTCTTCCAACCTCCCAAATAATGTCAAGAAAACAAGTACAAAGAAAAAACATCTGGGTCTGCATGTAATTATGGTTCAGCACCTCACCATCCCGTATGACAAGAAATTTATTTTTAAAGCAATGTAGCCTCAAGTCTCTGGTAACAAAACAAAACAGGCCAATAGGCATCTGCACAGCAAACGCTAATACCTTCTCAGAGAAATACATTACTGACATAAGTGTCTTTGCACCTTCTCAGAAGTCTTAAAAATATACAGCCTGTGAGTTTAATAACTCACCACTTCTTTTTTTTTTTTTCCAGAAGCAACACCCAGTACCTCATTAGATGACTGAGAGGGGGAAAATAAAACCCTACTTTTTAATAATCTCAACAAGTAGAAAGGCAGCAGAAAAAACACCCCCTCGAACAGAGGATAGCAGATGTAGAAGTGACTTTAGCTACCTGGCTCTGGAGAGCTTCCGTTTATTGCAAGTTAGTACCATGCTTACATTTCACGTGATAGAATGCCAATAATACATTGGAAAGTTAAGTTATAGATCAAATATTACCCATATAACATTTTTCTGCTCCGATTTATATGGTATTTTCTGAATTGTAGACAAAATTTGGATCCCTCTCCACCTGCATTTCTGCAATTACTGGAAGACATAAGAATTGCTAGAAGCATCCTTTGAGGGAGCACATCTCACTGAAGGTGAAAGCAGAATGAAAGCCACAGAATAATTACAAGTAATACACCATCATTAAAGCATTCTCAGTTAATTCCAGCCTTGTACTCCATCTGGGAGAAGGCACAGACCATTCTCCAGATTATTAATCAGAACTATTTGAACACTTTAAGCATGCAAACATAAAGATCATTCGCTGTTTATGAAAAAGAGATTGCTGCTCTTTAGCTGGAGCAATTACACACGCAGTGAACTGCGCGCTCCCTCTTCACCAACCTCTAAGCTGAGGAAGAGGAGCTGCTGGGGCGCTGGGTGAGGTCTGTGCATTCAGATGCCACTCTGAATCTCTCTGGGAGATTTTGTGAAGATCTAACAGAAGATAAGCAGGATTAAGCAGCTAAATCTTTTAAAGCCTTTTCTTTACTGGGCCACATAGAATTTTCCCAAAATAATGCTTCAATATTACAGTAACCATTCCCTCCCCTCTCATCAGCAGAGATTGCATTTTAAATTACTCCTCCTCTCCCTTTGGTCACTTGAAGTGATTTTAAGAAGGGTAAAAGCCATCCCCAGTGGCCACACCACCTCCCTTGGGTTGCCAAAATCCCACGTGGGTGCCTCTTCTGGACCTGCCGTCAGCTGCTGCCTTATTTACGCCTCAGCCCTGGTGCTGCTGAAGCAGTGAGGAAAGCTGTACTCAGGCAGGCAAATGCCTGCTTGTTGTCAGCCCTTAGTCTTGGGCTTTTCAGCTAAACCACTACTGCCCATGTCCCTGTGGAGTGGATGCCAGAAGAGATAAAGCCCTCCTGGGTGGTCCCTGCCTTGGGGGGGATAAGCCCCGAGCTGCCCGGCACCTAGGAGGACGCACAGCACTGCTGCCCAGCCTAGATGCTGCCTGAGTACTCCCTGACCCCCAAAATGCCCTATCCCCTTTATTTTCTGCCTGTAGAGCCATGAGCATGGACTACTGGCATGTTTCACTTATTCCTCACAGCGGAGGTATTGCTACAAGCACCAAGTCTATGGGGACAAAGCAGCCGTAGCTCAGGCACTGTGTTGTGGAGAGCCCAGGGTCAAGCTGCCTACATGGAGAAGGAGGAAAAGGCTCATTTTGGTAGTCTGCCCGTATCTAAATCCCATGTCCAAAGATGAATGCTTTTCACCTCCAGGGACAGCAAAAAAGCAGTGATATTTCAGAGCAGGGACCAGCGAAGATTGTGCTTTGTTCAATATAGAGAAATTAAATAAAGGCACCTCCAACTGAAGATAGTGAAGTCAGTATTATTTAATATCAAAATAGGTTTGCAGAGGTTGAAGGAAATGTAAAGGTGAGACTTGGAAAAGGTGGTACTTAACCTGTGATGCTTAATTTCTGTAATAAAAATTGTAAGGTAGTCAGCATTAAAGCTGAACTGTCAGAAACCAATCTAGCAAAACAGCAGCCTCACACCAGGGACTGGCCATGCGGTACTGCAACCATGTGTACACCTCTCTCTCCCCCCCTGCCTTCCCCCCTGCCCCCCTTTTTAAAGCTCCATGGAGAAATGAAGAAATGATGTCTACCCAAACCAGACATGGGTGTAACAGGCAGGATATATACTGCAATAAATGCAACACGCTGCTAGAGAACTTCATTCACAGACGGATGTAACCAATATTGCCATCACCACAAAAATCACTATCATAATTTACAGTCTATTTACAGTGATAACACAGAGAAGAAAAGAGACAAATGCACTTGACTATAGGACAGAACCTAAATCTCCTCATATAGACCATCTCCTGAGGCAGACTGCTATTTAGGTGACAATATCCCTTTTACCTATATACTTCCATCAAAGGAGTTATCTGTCTGTGTTTCTGTATTCACAAATTAGCACGTAGCTGCACTACACCCTCCACCAAATCCCCCTAAAGTATGCACGCAGCCTGTACGCATTAAGTACACACAGAGTGCACATGTAATCTGCTTGGGTTCTGAAGTAGTTTGCGTGGGACTACACAGAGATTCCAAGTCAAATACAGGTTGGACCAAACAAATTAAAAGGAAGGTCAAAACCAAGCTCCACCTGATCATGGATGGGCTGACAGGGGAGGGGTCCTGCACTGTGAATCTGCTCTGCACACACTGCTCCATGGTAAGGAGGATGAAGGCTCAATTATAGACTAATGCACCTTTTCTATCTCTGCTGTAGGGCTGAACAGGAAAGCTTTTAAACTGTTGATCGGGTGGACAAAAATGAGCAAAATGCTTTGCAGAGAATGGTCTTGCACTGACAGGCTGTCTTATTAGATTATATAAAACCAAGTGATTTAAAAGGGTGGTACCCACAACCACCATCCTCTGCAAGGAACAGCGGTAGCTATTTGCCAGCATCACCCCTTAAGACCTGACGAACCACTGTCCTAAGTGGTATTTAATTTGCAAACTCCCTTGAGACAGTAACACTGTTCAGGGGAGAGTAAACAGCATAAAGTGTGCAAGGATTCGACACACATTTTTCCCTATGGACTTTAATATGTAATTTTAAAATAGCTGTGCAGAATTAACTGAAAGAAGTTAATTGCCCTTTTACCACTTTGCCCCAGTTGAGCAGAGGATCAGTACTCAGGAGACTCGCTCATCGGGTTCCAAGTCCCCATAGCACACAGTTCCTATTTCAGAAACCATTTTTAAGCAGATTGTTAGTCACACTTTACTCTTGAAAATGAACGTATTTGAATACAAGTGGTTAATATGTTCATTGCACCTGTCAGTGGTTTGCTATATTAGGTTACCTAACATATAGTAACTGCTTGTTTCAGATTTTCATAAGTAAAAGGTGAGCTTTTACTACTTGCAGAGTTTAAATAACATCTGTGTTGTGTGTGGATAGTTCATTGCCAACTCGTTTCTTGCTCATTTAGATGTGCTGCAGAGATGCTACTCTATACTACTTGAAAATGCAATTTATTTTTTTTTAAATCAAGCCAAACAAGAAAAAAAGCTTCTTTGAAGACAGTCAGCCTTAAAACAGTACCCAACAGATAGGAAGGTAGAAAAAGCCCACATAATATGAAGCACTCAGTACAAGAGACAGACCACTTCCCATACAAAAATTAATTTAGTTAAAACCAGAATGAATTCTATCATCATACAGAGATTCAGCAACCACTTTGCATTATATATATGATGTTCTCTTTAAAAACATTAACCGATGTTAATGTTAGTAAATAAGAAAACAGTAGTTCTATTTAAAAATGAGGAGAACCAGAGCACCAGGCAGATAAACCCTAGGCAGTTCACAACTGGTAGAGGGGGCCGGTGATGGAGGCCACAGGACAGTGCCCACTCAAGTTGTGCCATAAACTGGAACACGAAAATCAACCAATTTCATATGCTCCCAATGCATGATTTTTACAAATAAATACTGACACAGTGGTGAGGTCAGCAAAACACAGCACAAGAACAAATGCCTGGAGAAAGCAAACAAATACTTTTGAAATCTGCTTCATGGGTAAAAGCAACACATCACTTAACTAAAACCTCAGGTTAGGAGGCCTAGTATAGCTGGATCTGTGCTCGAAGGCTCGGACTGCACCATCCTTTGGGGATCGCTGCAGGTCAGGTAGGACACAGAGGACAGACAAAAGCACAAAGCTCACAGGAGGCTGGGATACAAGTGAGAGGGCTCAGGAGAGAGAAGTGGCCAGGGCAGGAAAGAAGAAACAGGCTGGTCAGGGAAGGAAGCAAAGAAGAAAGCGGGGCTCAGGTAAAGAAGGTGGGAAAAACAGGGCTAAACAAAAAAAAAGCAAAAAGGGATAATTTTAGCCATTTTATAAATGTCTAACAAAGCAAAACCTTCCTTTGAAAACCAGAAGAAATTAAGGAAAAAAGTATCAGTTCAGTTGTTCTTTGCAGGCATTCACTACAAATTGCCAGAATGCAAAATATTCCCATGCTTGGTGTGCAATCAGTGTTTTCCTCTGCAATATTTAATCTCATTTATCAAGCTTCTTAGTACAAATTAAGTTACAAGGTAATCAAGTAGATTGAAAACACAGCTTGTTTCATTGTTTTAATTTTGCACTGTAAGCATATTCACCCTAATTTAACAATTAGCTAATCAAAAACCATGAAGTGTTTATGTAGCTTGGCTTTTTGTCATTCAAATTCCTCTCCTGGATCATTGCAAATGCATCAGCCAGTGGAGTCCCAGCTACAATTTTAAAAGCCTAGCAGAAAATGCATGCAGGGAAGGAAGAGAGGAACATGCAGAAACCACAGCGTGGTGCTGGGGTTTGAAAAAGGAAAGGAGGGCACCAGAAACTGCTGCTCATTTCCAGATAAATAGACAAACTGCCTAAGGGACTGCAGCCTGTTTCTCCTGGGATGCTTTCTAGGAGGACTTCTGCAGAAGCCACTATTTTACAAGGTTAGAGCAGCGTGGATGGGCCACTTTTGAACCCAGAGCAAGCTGCAGCTGCTGTCTGTAGATTCAGAAGGTTTTCCCATGATGTGGGAGATGTATGGAAGGCGGTAAGTGCAGAGGGAGTCCCTCAAGTGGAACATGGCTGCCTGATGGGAAAGAGGACAGAACTGGGTGGGGCTTTTTTTGGTTTGGGTTTTTTTTAATTGTTATTAGCTGGGATGAATTGCTCTTTTCTTTACAGAAAAACAGTATTTTTTTAATTTATAGAAATAATTTGGATACAGTTATCATCTTTTGCTTAAGTTTAAATCTGCGTATTCTGCAGTTAATGTCTTTCCATGTTCTGGCAGTTTACATCAAAAAGACGATTAGAGATAGTGTACACCTGGTACTCTGTTCTCCAGTTTTATGGCAGTGGGGGTTTGGGGTGGGGCCTTTTGTTTGCTTGGTATTTTTGGTGTTTGGTTTTGGGTTTTTTCTTATGTGCTTGTTTTTAAACTTTTCATTTTTTTTCAGTAAATTGAAGTTCGGAGTTCTCGTCAGTGAAGTTATTGCTTAGCTGATCAAGTCAACATTTCCTGACCACCACAGGGGAAGAGGTGAAGACCACCCTAATGATACCAAACATGTACTTGCAGTCTGAACGCTGGTAAGAACAGGAGAAAATGTAAGAGGAGTTGCTCTCCCAACCCACAAATGACCAAGCAGGTGAGAGAAAGCAGCAAGCAGCGTGACACCAGCTGGGGCCAGAGGAGCACAGGTTCACCTCCTTGTCCACTCTTTTAAAGGACATCCTGAGGGGAAGCCGAAGGAGGCAGCAGAGTGACAGAAGTGGGGCAAAGCACGATGCTGAGCATGGCCGCAGGCTGACAGATGAAATATTATTAGACTTCACTTGTATGACAGACTTTGGTGTTTTAACACTTACACATGGTAATGGGATCAACATTTGTTTCCAGCTGTGTTTAGGTGGAAGTGATCCAATGTGACTGTCAGCCCTCCCTCTGTCCCCAAGCCCTGCTCTCCATGCCCAGCAAGAGCCAGACACCTCCTCTCCCAAACACAATTTCTGCCTGTCTAGGCAATGTGGTTTTCAGGGATCAGATATAGGATCTAGAACTAAAAGTGTTTGTTCTTTGCATTATATTTCTGATTTAGATATATTACACATAGAACAGCCCAGTAACTGACAGAGGTGTCTTCAGTGCTCTGCCTGGTTACAGGAAGGGAATAGCTAGATAACACTATAAGCTCTAGTTACGTATTTGTTAGTTTATCTGCCCAGAAAGGGAAGCAATAAAAATCTGATTGCTGGCCAGTGAGGACAGGTTTTCAGTAACACAGCTTTGAATTGGTTTATTTGCTACCGTCCAGCAACAATTGACTGTAACATGGGAATAATTCCCCGCCCCCCACCCCCAAATACACTTCCTTACAACATTCAGGACAAAATTTGCTATGCAGAATGGAAGTCTGCAAGAATTATTCTCAACTACATCAACTTTATGAACACACACAATAGCTACATCCGAAGTGCCTGGGAATGTAGCTGAAATGTTCTCTTCCCCAACCCCGTATGTCAAGGCCCAGTCCTGTATGCAAGTATACCATATCTCCAAGAAGCGTATGCTAGGAAATTCAGATTAATGGAAGGCTATACTTCAACTGATTTTTGTGGTCAATAGAATTATGCTGTATTTGCAGAGAGCATGAAAAGGCTATCTGTTTTATACGTGGGTGTAAATTCCACAGAATTACACATCTTAAATGAGAGAGAGTTCTCTCAGCTACTCACATAAAAAGCCAGGAAGCAGAAAGATATAAACAGATGGTCTTGAGATTTTCCAATTACTAACCTTTTTGGCAATATACAACTGGAGGAATTCCAAACATTTGTCACTTTGACACTGCTTTGCAGTAAGTAATGGGATTGGGGTACTTAAAAATTCTGAAACATGCTGCAATTTGAAGACCAAAACCAGCTATCTAAATCAAAATTATCACTCAAGAGTTAAAGTCACATTTCAGAATAGGTACCAATGTAACAGAAGCATCTCAAAAGGCATAAGGAAAACTATTTTTAATTGATGCTTATTCATAGATTCACTAAGATTCTGCAACAGAGCCAGAAGATATAAGCAACTCTGAGCAAGCTGGGCACACTCACACTGTTGCTGACGCTGTAAAACTGAAACCCACCATAAGGATAAGACGCAGACTGCTAAACACAGCATCCCACAAGATAAAGAAGTCCTCCATTCTTCAAGGGAGCACTACTTGTAAACTTTTGGCTCAGTTTGCAAGAAGACTGCAAACAAAGGAACTCTGAAATACACATCTCCTTTTGGGTGGTTGTTTTTTCGATTATTTTTTATTTCTTGTAAAGAATTGTGATTCTTTAAATATTCAATACTTAAGGGTATCTTATTTTATCATTTGCAAGTCTTATTCCTAATAAGTTATTAAAAAGGGATCAGCTAGCACTGGGTGCACAAAAGGTGTATAAATAGAATTGAGTGGGCACCTCATACAGGAGCTCAGAGCAGCGTGTGTGCATGCACATGTCTAAAACAAGAGCTAGCTTTAACATTTGGACAGTCATAGCTTTTGGAGCTCTCAGATTTATCAGTGCTCCCACATTTTGACCTACTACAGAAACTGGAAGTGAGGTCTTGAGCTAATAATTTCATGAAGTAGTAATCATTGATGCACAAATCGTTCATTTTTGAAGGGGGAGAACCCCCGCCCCTCTTATTCCTGGTGTTTAAGAGAAGGAAAAAAAAACCCCAACAAAAAAAACCAACACCCAAACTTACAGCACTTACTTTATATTATAACTGTATAAATGTAAAGGGTATCAGTACTCTGGGTTCTCATTTTACATTAGGTAAATTAATTATGTAATGACATGCTCAATTCCACAGCTATAGGTACCCCTACCTTCATACCAAAGTGCACTACAGAACCTTATCAGACTCAGAAGAGAAACCCAGGTACAGAACCACATATTTGCCACCCTCACCAGGTTATTCGAACATGGAAACTGAAAGAGAGCTATAAAAATCCTTGGGTCATGTAATAACAGCTAAGAAAAGAGAGGAACAGAGTGGGCATTAATTTCATTCTGCATGATGGCATGGAGGTTTCAATACCAAAATTTCTTTCAGAATCTGAATTTTGGCTTGGGTTTCCAAATTATCCTGTTCAGTGCAAAACAGCAAAGAAATGAATTTTAAATTTATTATGCAATGATAAAACTAAAAATATGTATGAGAAGACACAGTACTTACTACTCAACAGAAAACAGTATTGAGGAATCTTCCCCAAACCAGAGCTAACACTTTCTAACATAACCCAAATCATGGCTATAACTTCAAAACTCACAGCCCATACAAACCAGAAATGGAAAGAGTTGCTAGGGCTCATTAGACCAGTCAGAAGCCATCCAAAATTAGGACTTCTGTCCAATGACGCAATTCTTTTATATGAGAAACCTGCTTTCAAATCCAGAAAATAAAACCTGTGCTTACTTGTTATTGGTGGGTCCCGTTGCCAAAACATCTGATTGCAACTTTGGGAAAAATCCTTGTTCATATTTCCCTTGGCCAATCTTCATATCAAGTAAGTGTGGATGGATAGCTGTGTGATCTATCTTCATCAGCCGCTGCTCGATTGATTGGGCTGCAAATTACAGTCACAGGTGAACAACCACATCAGCAAACCACCTGAAGGCACATGCTACAACAACAAAAGTGGTCATGCTCCGATTCCTGAAAACGCTCTAAAAAGTTAAATAGTGACTTTAGACCCAGAAATCTGCCACTTACAGAAGCGAGGGAACTTCTGCACTGTTATTTTGTTATTTTGCTTTTAGTTTCTTCACCCAACACAACTAGTATTGGCACACAAGTTAGCTGTTAAGCAAGCAGGTATTTACGGGAGCCTACAAGACGGGTTATGAATCGACAAGAGCAGTGCAATCTTTCCCTGAAATTTGGTGTTTGGCTTTAACGCTCCTTCGGCAGGATGGGGACCTCTGAGGCCAGCTGCAACTCTCTGCAGGGTTGGGTACCTTGCTTTGCCCCAGACATGTCACCCTGGGCAGACACATGGGGGGGTGATACCCAAGTTTTGCAAACATCTGGCACCTATAATGATCTTCCTCCTGAAATTAGATATGCCATTACTGGGTGACAGGCCTTCAAAAAGCATAGCTAACTATAGCAAGGCCTAAGCAGCATCAAGAAGATGAACAGATGCTTGGAAACAGGGAAGGCTACAGCAAGACCAGAGACGGCTCCCTGGGAATATTGGCTCCGCTGAGACCAATGCGGTCCAGTCGTTTGCTTCAAGGACATAAGGATTTCATCTCAAATCTTGAGCAGGATGAAAATAAAATCTGTCACCCTCTCAACATTGAGTCAGATGCACTGTGAAGGAGAGGGGAAAGGAGGTGTATGGGGGAAATCAGCATTTAATTAGCAACTTTAATATTCAAGACTTCATAGCCCATCCATTAACGGGCAGGCCCGTTCTTTTCAGCGTATCATGACTAGTGAATAAATATGCAGAATGTGGAAGCTAAATCCATTTTCCATTTGTCAAGAAGAACACAGAACTTGTTTCCTATTTTATAAAACTGTGATGGGAGAGAAACTGTCATAAGATTTACATACATTATTAGAAACTCAGCATCTTTTTTCTTTCCCCCTCTGAAAAAAAAAAAAAAATCACTTCATATAGTTTTATTTTGGAGAAAAGGACTAGGTAGTGTGGGGTCAGAGGGTTTGAAGTGTTCCGAAAATAGTAGGTTAAACAGGTGGTGGATTGGTGCTAGGGTCACATAGTCACATAGATTGTGAATGGTAAATATGAAGAAGATATGAAGAAAAGTTGGTATTACTATCAGTTTGCTGCTTTTCACAAGACAGAAAATGAGGTTCCGGTGCCACAATATCTACCAAAACTAGACGCTGAATAGACAGTTGACCTGTAAATTAGAATTGGTTTTAGATAGAAAAAGTTAAGCAGACACAGGATTTCTATTTCTGCCACATTTGTAACAAGTCAAACACTCTGAAGGAATTAAGCAAACAAAAAAAACCCACATGAGAAATGTGTTTGCCCCAGCTCATTAATATGTGTCCCAACAAATTTAAGAGTCTAATGTTCCTGTATTACCTGGAAATGAAATAAATACTTGCACAGTAGGAAACTCAAGCATAACTCAAAAATGCATCCTGTGACTGTAATGGAAAAAAATCCAAGTCTTTAGTACACAGCGTATTGTTCATTAACACTGAGCATCTATTGCTGGAGCTACTAAATACGCCACACAGGATTACGTCCCCGGCATCCCCTGCTGCTCTAACCAAATGGTGTAAGGTAAAAAAAGGTCTTTTTATGGGAAGGGGGAGACGAGGCCAGTGGAGCAAATACCCGGGCTCAGCTTGTTGGTGTGGCTGGCACTGGTCCTACCACCACGGTGAAGGAAAGCTCTCCTGGCAATGGAACAGGAACTGCCTGAAATGAGAAACAGCGAGCCCAGCAATGTGGTTTGGTTTGTGTTTACTAAAGGCACCAGCCTAGGAGAGCTTGAAGGGAAGGTAAAGACTCCTGCTGGTTTTGGTATTTAAAAGCATGCTGAAGTTTCTGCCTAGGGAAAATAAGGACATCGCTGAGTCCTCCTCAGGTAGCTCTAGGGCTTCCTCATTGGCTGCAATGCTCAGATGACTGAGGACCTATATTTCTTTGTGGCTGACATTGTACTTTTGAATATTTTACTAGCCTATCTGAACATACCTGCTTCTTTCAAAGTGCTGCATTTCTGATAGTTGGATGTCCGCAGTGCAGGGGCCCTTACATTATAAAGCCTTATTTTCTCAATTCGGGAGTCAAAAACTCGCAGAAAAGGGTCCTTCTCTTCCCACTGGGAGATTATCTTATTGTCTATGAAGGTTGCAAACATCTGTGTTTCGATGAAGTGTGAAAGGAATGGGAGGTAAGGCTCGGGTTGGTCCGAAAGGAAGGAAGCCTGAAATACAGAACAGCTCGTTAGTGCCACATTCCCGCCCAGTGTTGACACAACGAGCCTTCCTAGGGCAGAGAACTGATCTAGCAGTCAATGGGAAGGCTTGGACAAGGCTTCCCCACCACAAAAACACCTCTCAGAGGACAGGATCGAGCTACGAAGTGGTTTGGCTCACAGGTCACCACTTCAGTCACGACTGAGAAATAAGCACTCGGGGAGGCTTCGTGACAGCTAGAGTAAAGGGAGCATTGAGTTACTGTAGTAGTGACTGTGCTGACAGCTTTTTCAAAGGAGCCTAGCAGCTACCACCCACAAGAACAAGCCCTGTGCAACCCACAGCAGACCACTGCCATGTGTGCCCACTTGGCCCTCTGGTCTGCACATCCCTGCTTGGGACCCGATCACTTATTGTCACACATATCAAGGGGTGTAAAATGCTCTTTAGCTAATGCTCTTTTGTGAAGCTAAGCAGGACAATTAATGACGAAATTCCAATTAAAATTGAGTGTGTGCCTAAGTCTCTAACTAAGCTTTGAAAATCCTGACTTTAACAGCCTTTTTTGCTGCAGAAGTACTAGCAGAGATTGCCCAAACAACCCCTTCCTTTTGAATGTTGCACTGTTCAATGCCTGAATACAAACAAGACCAATAAAAGGCATGGCAGCATTTTTTTTTTTTTATCAAAAACTGACTCAAATCAATATTTAGTCTGTTCCAGACTGTTTACCCCTGTAACATTCTCCTTGGAGAAGGACTTCCATCTGAAAAAGCTGATGGCTGAGAGTGCTATCTACTTTGTAAATTCACTTGGAAATAATAACTGTGCAAGCTTACAAACATTTCTCATTCCTTTTGCTGGCCTACAGTCTATTTATTTCCCCATTTCTAATTTCAGCTTCCTTTTCACTTTCGTGTGCAGACTACAAGGGAGTCATAACAGTACTCTTCTGCCATAACAATGTGATAACCTTCTACAGAACAACACTACCCATTAACAAAAAAGTCCTACTGAGAGATTATGAAACAAGAAAGACTGGATTTGGGTTTTGTCTCCTGCATGCACCTCTCCTCTCAGCAAAGAAAAAAGAAAGAAAGAAAGAAAGAAAAAGTCACTTTCCATTGCTAAACCTTCCACTACCCATCTACTTTGGCAGGCAATCTGGCCCTGTGTAATCAAAATGGACAAATGTCTCAGTCAGGCGGATGAAGAATGGCAGATTAAAGAGTACCTAGGCTATATATACATCATAAAGCTATTCTCCCCCACCTCTCAAAAGCACTTTCAGATGGAAAAATGAATACACAGCTATCTTTACTTTGTCAAAATTTTGCATTTGTTCCCTGTTTGTCAGCCACGACTCCATATCGGGGGCAGCCTGAATGACGAAAGCCTCATAGTCTGCGAACATCTGCGTGAAGCGGTTGGCGAAAACCTCGCGAAGCTGCACATTCAGTTTGTAGTCCCTCAGCTCCACCTCCTCACACGGGAATTTCCCATCCTTCTCCTTTTCTGTGAGGGGAGCTGTGATGGTCATTTTTTCCATCGTCACGCCCGTTCTCTTGGCGAGGGCTTGCAGGCGGGCGATCGTCTCGTTGCCTTTCAGCAGCTCGTACATGTTGAGGGCATTGCCAGGGATGTTCCCATTCTTCTTGTCATTCACCAAGTCACTAAGAACCAGGTTCTTGAGTTTGGTGGCACTGTCACTGCAGTGCAGGTTACCCTCCGGCGGGATCCCAAACTGCAAGAGAACCTCAGAGATTTCCTGGATAAACTCCAGCTTGTTGGGGAACTGAGGGAATTCCTCTGGCAGTTCAATGAAATGGTTATCGATGTCTACAAAGCACAAGTTTGCCTGAAATACAAAGAAAAGTTTCAAAACGGACACTCAGCACTGAACTGACTCCTCTGCTAAGTAACCCTATTTTCCCAGGGTGCTTCCAGACAAAAAGGTAAGAACATACATATGCAGGAGACTTAAGCTGTGTTGTCTAGCCTGTGACATTTCACATTTCATAAAGTTAGGGGGAAACTGGATGGCAATGATTTAATGAATAAATAAAGCCTCCTGCCCTCTCCTGTCCTCCTGGGACTTGCGGATCCCAGACTTCCCACTACAAAGATTTGGTATCACCTTCCAGACCAGCCAAGGACACACCAGCAAACAGGAAGCACAGCACCACTTCTCAGCCCATGTAAATACTATCTATGCGAATTACCACATCTCAAGGGCACATTTATTTTACCAGGAGCCAACTACAGGAAGCCTTTGTAGCTGTGCTACCAAGGAATGAGATGTTCAGTGAGAAAGGTGCTGCTGCTATGAGCAAAGCTACAAAAGAGAGTCCCATGCAAATCCTTCAGGATCATGTCTGAGTATAGCTTGTCCACTGGAGGACAAGCCCTATTTCCCCACTCCCCCCCTACCCCTTGTTTCCATGGAGGCTTTTAATTTTGGCAATTCCTCTGCCTAAGATTTACAGAGTGCTCTTCAACAGATTTGCTACACATGGAGATGGATCTCAGCCCATAAGATTAAAGCTAAGTGAAGACATGAATCTAGCGGAGCAGATACTTTTACTAGGAAAGTGTCAGCAGGGGGATGGAAGAACCCTACATAAAAATTAATTACATTGCAAATGCACCCTCAGGAATAATAGCAGAATGAAAACCAGTAATTGATCTTCTGAACTGCGGCTTACATCTGAAATTCTGTCTGAGCGCACCGTGCTGAATAATATCTTAAACCAGGTCAGATTCCCAAGGTGCTGAGCTCTGATGGGTTTTACCCTGGCATAAAGCTGCAGAACGGGAGATGCAGAAACCCACAGGGCAGCAGCAGGTCTTTGTTAGCCTGACTTGGCCATTAGCACAGCTACTCCGCCTTCTCCAAGGCACTTTTACTGTTCTTTACTTCTCACCAAACACTGTAGACTAATCTTCAGATTATGTGAACAGAAAGGACTTATTTTCCTCCTTTTCTGAAAAGGTGAATTTTCAGCAGGACAATACATTCCACAGCAGACATGATTGTATTATACTGGATATTTCAGGGACATGTTTGACATTAATCACCTTTCACATAGATACTTTAAAGGGTATTAGGATTCATTTGGTAAAGCGCAAGTGTCCCTTCAGCTCATTTCTTCATAATAAATTTGGACTGTACAAAGAAAAGCATTTCTTCATACAAAACAATTTGCTTTACTTAACTATACAGCTATTAAAGAGTTATGGTATGTGTCGGTACGGTTCTTTAGCTCAGGGACTGTCTTCTTATCTATCAATATTTCATTTCAAAGGCTTTTTAATTTCAGCTCTGCATATCATTTACAAAATTTGAAAAATGAGATTTGGATTCAGAAAACCCTTGGGGAATTGGTCTCACTTCTCTCTTCAAAAACATCTGATGATTAAAGTTAATGCAGAGAGATTAGTAACCTTAAGACAGCATGATGGCCAGTTGTTAGAATTTTTATCTCTAACAAACAAATGGTTTATATTTAGAGCAAAAGCTTGAAAAGATAGCCCATGGCCTGAACAATAAAGGAATGCTAAAGTGAACAGCGCTTCATCACTGCTAGCACGTGGAAGGATTATCTATTTTTATTGTCTAGAGGAATTTGAGATTCAAGATCTTCCCTGTTCAATACCCCTTCTTTCTTTCCCTTTCCCACAGTTACTGGACCTGTGGTGTTATAAATGCTGTGCTGATATTTTTCACTCATTTCTTAAACATTGTAAGGGGGGGATGTATGGTTTCCACCCCACTATTACTCTTCCCTCACTGGCAATATTTAATTTGTTATTCCAGCGATACTGCAAGCCCATCACATTAAAATTTTAATTTAAGGAAAATGACAGCTTAATCTGCTAACTAAAACCATATGACTAATAATTTTTAAAATCGCAGTAATTATGTAATATTAGCATGGTTTTACTGAAAAGCGTAACTAGATACCAGCTTCATTTCCATGCCAGTGCAAATTTCATGTGATTGAGCCACTGTATGCACAAGGTAAGACTTGATTTGCACTGTTACATGCCACCTAGGCTAAGAATCAGTCACCTCCACCTAATACTTAAAATAGACCTTTATTAAGATCCATATTATCCTTGCCCTGTGTTTATTCCTCCACTTCCACATACAAACTCCTGCTCCTGCATATTCTCCTCTGCTGCTGCTCCCACCTGCCTTCTCAGTAAAAGCACCTATTTGCAAGCCTTAGGGCCTCTGCCACCAGGAGAGGTCCCCACATGGACCTGGGCACAGCAGTGCCACTGTCATGAGATGTTACAGCCGTATGAACAGTTATTCCTAGGCTTCCACTGATTTTAAGAAGAAACCCAAGTTAATATGCATGGCATGCTCAAGAGATGGGTCCAGTCACCATCTTGAAAGCAGATAGGCTAGCCATATCCCAAAGACATTTCAGTACGGAGAGTGATCAGTGGCCAGGTTAAAATGTGAAGCAGTTTGATTATCTTGGTCAAATTCTGAGTAGAAAAATCGCCGTTTCACTCTACCACCAGTGATTTTAACACCTAGACTAGGAAGACTACCTTTCCTTCCTTTTTTTCTCTGGGGAAAATATGATAGACAAGGCAAAGTTTTCACTTTCCGTTGCACAGCAGGACAGAAGATCTTCAGTCCAAAAGACCATAATTGGAGTGAGTTAATATTTTAAAAGTACGTATGTATGCCTCTAAGTGGTTCACAGGCACAGTATTAATGCAAGCCTGGCTTGTTTGAGGCCAGGACATTGGTTTAGTTAACAGACCTCGACCCAGCCAAGAAGATGTGGGCTCACCCGTAGGTGGAACGAGGCTGGCAGGACGGGGCACGTTTGTCCTCAGCAGTGGGGAGAGAGGGACAGGTTTATACCATCTAGCAACCACACCCAAGACCCAGTTTCACAAGGACCATCCCCAAATGAAATGCTCTTTAGCCCTCTGTCAATAGGACTATTGACACTGACAAGGAGTAACAAAACCTGATGAAGCGTGTCACGTGGGGTAAGCAGAGAAACTTTCAGTGTCACAGCAAGAAGCAGAAAGAGAAGCATTTAGAAGTCAATGCAATGAGCAGCACTCATTAAACTCAGAAATGGATGGAAGAAGGGCTGCAGAGACTTCCCCCACTACCTCACTCCTGCTGGCAAACAGTCTTCACTGTGCCAGAGAAGCCTCCTAACACCAGGCATAGCATTTTCCAACAGGGGTTCACACAAATATTAGTAACATGTTTCAGAGTTGCAACCCTAAAGGCAGAGACTGACCTCCTGAGGCAGCTCCAGCTTGGAGCGGTCAGTTCCCTCCTTGGACTGCAGCCCCATCAGGTAGGGAACGGGAGCATCCAGAAAATGCAGGAGAGAGGCAGGAAGGATGGGGACATACACATGCTGCCACTGAAACGGGAACAGCAGCGTCGTGATCCCCTCCGCCACCGTCATCAGACGCTGATAATCTAGACAGGGAGAGAGAGAGACAGACACTGAATTATCTTTCTGTGTTTTGCTTTTGAAATCTGGTTGGCAAGGACATCAGTGACAAAACAAGACAGAAACCATGTTTATATGGTAAGATGTTCTTTTGAAAATAAGACACTACTTAAAAACCTTAAACATTGTTTAATTCATCATAACTCATTACCCTCAGGAAGAAACTGCTGAGCATAAATATTCATATCTTATCTAGATCTATTCCATCATTAAAATCATTTATTAAAAGGATACCAAAAGTTCTCTCTATAGTACAAGATAATAATACTCTAATTCTACAAAAAGCATGTATTTTTACAAGGGAAAAGGAGGAGAAAGAAATGAACTTCAAGGAAACATTGTGGTTTCTCACTTGCTCCTGCCTGTCTGCTTCTGCTCCACTTGCTACTACTTCTAAGGCTGACTGTACTTTCCAGAAGACTTGCCTTGGCCACATACCAGCAGAAGTTTACACTCCCATAGGATTTAAAAGCACTGCTTTTAAGTAAAGTCCAAACAGAAGCCTAATAGAAATTTAGTTCTCAAACATATTCTGTATAGCTAGCATATTTATATTGCATTATTTTCCCAAATTTGTATTTAATCCACTAGTTCATTGCTTTGCAATGTTTTGGTTCAAGTAAACACATGGTGCATTATTTTTTAAATTAAAATTTAATTTGATCCAGCTGAGCTGCAAGAATATTTCAGAATTTGGATAAGAGCAAATTATTTCTCAAATATCCAGCTGGCATGATGCAATACCACAACCTATTTATTAATATAAATGAGGAAATTTAAATTTGAGAACACAGTTTAAAAAAATAAAAAAAATCCCATGTTGGTATTAAAGAGGTGGTCATCCTTACAGCGTATCTCAAACTGCAGACAATCCATCAGGAAACAGGTAAAGACCCCTGGGTCTTGTAAGCTGCTGGTGAATGTGAAACCCAATGATTGCCTCTACTCCATATTACAGCACCTTCTGCATTAATAACAACTCCCCCAAAATTTCTAAGAACATGAAAGTACTTAAACGCCAATTCCTTAGGAATCTTAACTTATCATGAAGAAGCAGCACATCTCATTTAACGACAGTGATTAAAGACAGGAACACCGAAGTGCAAGTTTATAAGTGACTCTGAACTTGGATGAGGTGCATGGCACAGACAAGAGGGGGAGTCAGTTCCGATTCCTGTCCTGGGCCTCTGCCACATGTGAAAGCTGCTCTTCACTATTTGCAAAAGGAGTTGTTCCCCCCAGCTTCACTGCATGGGTACATCATCAGAAACCAGCAAGAGTGGCAGAAGGGATGTCTCCTCCATGGCTGTATCCAAAACCAGTTATCAGTGCCAGGCGAGCGTCACAAGCTTTGGCTTGAGCAACCAAAAGATCTTCACTCTCACCAAGGGCAGACCCAGATCCTTGGAAACACTTGGGTTGTTGCCCATCTCTCCTAGCCTTTCTGCCCCACTCTGGTTTTGAGGTAAGAAGGCTTTTTTCCTATAGCCCCACTGACTGTTTTTGCCTGGATAGGAACTGTGCCTGGCCCTTGGGAGTTTCCTGAACAAGCCAGCCTGATACCCTGGCAGACATCAGCAACAGCAAAAGCACTGTCATCAGACACTACTCAGCCATTAGGAGGTCACTGGGAAGATGCACTTGTATAAATATGCAAATTAAAACAACAAATTGCATAACCCATTCTCCTTCTAGCTAGCACCTCTCTGTGGAAAACCAGCCTTGATCTGCAGAAGGTCAGTTGGCAGGGCAAAAACATTTTTCATTTTGTCTTACTAATAGCTAGTCACTCAATCTTCAAAATTACTTTCATGCATGCAAGTCGGTCACAAGGTCACACCTCAAAACCATTCCCAGCTACAGATCAGTCATTTATGAATCCCTGCCTATGCAATGGTCTGTAATTATACACGTCCATTGGCTCTCTTGTTGAGGAGCACTTATACAAACTCATCTCACAACACCTACTGGTGAAGCTTAGGCATCTCATAACATTTTGTAACTCAGAAAGCTTTAAAGGTTAAAAAAAAAAAAAAATCAAATACAGAAAGTAAGCACGTCTTAGTATGCATGAGACAATTCCAAAGTCTGTTCTGATCTACGTAGCCATGTGAAATAACAGGTCTTCACAGCAAAGCTGCAAGTATCTTTTTGGATAAGGGCATTCAGCTCTGAAAATGCATGCTCACTTTTCTTTGATGCTACTGATAATACTTAACATCGTCACCAGCACAAGTTTTGTAACCAATTTACTATGAGGAAAGCATCTTTTTTAATAAAAAACTAGTGATGACCGAATTATTAGGCTAATTGTTACCATCTAGCAATGCTTGTTAGCAATTAGGAGAGATAAAGAACTTTTATGTACCCAGCAGTTTTGACTGAAGAGAAGGAAGTTCCCAGGTTCCTCCATCAAAATAATATTAAAAACCTGGAAATAGCTCTTCTGATATTTGTTTAATGAATTAAGAAACTCTAGTTACTTTTTATTTACTTTCAAGCCTGTACAAGGTTAGGTGCCTATCCTGTAAGGCATAAAGTCTTTTTTGATGGAGAGATTCTTGCACCTATCAGCATCTGACAGAAGCTTAAGTGGTTACTGAGGACAACCTGGAAACAAAGGATTCCTCCATTTCCCCAAACCAGAGAGAGAAAAAGGGGAGACAGAACAGGAAAAAATGGAAGGAGGGAAAGAATGGAAGCAGATGGAAAAAACAGGGTTTGTACAGACTCTGTGTGCTTGCATCAAGGAGGAGAGCATTTCCAGATTCTATCCCGCCATCACTACTAGACTTAGATAACAATCTCCAACTGCAAGCCAAGTTTTGCCTGTTATTTTATGACAGGCCCAGGTAGGAAAACTGTTCTCTGATCCTACTCTAACCTTTAGAGTTAGAATAGGGGATTAGACAGTATTTGCCAGTTTAGGGAGTGTCTTTTGAGGAAGGCCTGTCTGTCAAGCAGAGCGAGGACACGACAGTCCTGTTTCCCATCCATCTGACATCAAGAAACATCCGGAAAAAGATACAAAAAGTAAAAACACTGCCTGGGTGATATACACAGAAGGTCACAAACTCAGAGTGATGAATGGCTCAAATTTCCTGAGACCTGTGAAATAAATCCCTTCCTCTTCTCAGGGCTCACCCACCTCATGTGGCATATGCCACACTGGATGCAGTGAAAGGTCCTGCGATGCCAACAAGTCTACTACTGACTGCTTTAAATGCACAAGCAGGTCACAGCCCATGGTGATGGCCCACAGCTGCAGCTGGTGCCACCAGAGCAAAGATGTGATCTGTGCAAAATCATCCCTGGGTACAGAAATAAGTAGCAGACAGCGGAGACCTAAGCCTAGGGCGCTGCCTCCCCTCCTCTTTGCTGTGCAGTCCAGGACAGTAGAGAAAGGACCCAGAAGATCTGGAGACTTACTGAATGTCCCAAACACCAGATGTGTTTCTCTGCAGTGTGCAGGTGGGCTTTTAGCTTTAAATTTCTCTTACCCTGGATCTCCTTTCCATCTGATTATTCCATCTCTCTTACATGCATTGCTGTACCACTCTCTTACTTTCCGTTTTCATTTCTCTCCACTCCCAAAGCGATGACAGCTTGTACCACAGATTTATTTTGCTTGGGAGCTATAACTGCAGCCCTCAGCCTGCCTTCTTGGGACAGGGAACTATCCTTTGTTCTCCAGCACAGGGAACACAATCAAGCACAGCCCCTACAGCAAGTTCTTCGTGTTCAGAGTTAAATTTAATTTGTACACAGGACATTTTCCAAGAGAAACTGCTCAAGGAACATAATCCCAGAACAAAGTGTCCCCTACGGCTTCTATTGCAACTCCTGCTTCCTAACAACCGCTTAGCTGGATTTGGCACGGGTCTGTCTCTCACACTTAAGCTTCTCCCAGAGTGAAGACGAGGGCAACAGAGTCGAGTTCAAAGACTCTGGATCCAACCCCTTTTTCTGGCAGCATCTGCTGGGGGCCCTTGGCCAAGTCTCTGCATCTCACTGCCCTACACAGGACAAGTAACAGCAGCAGGGACCCGCTCCGCCTCAGGTCAGCAGTTCTGCTGTGCAAGTGCCACGTTTCAGCCACGCTTTACAAAGGTTTGGTAACGTTCACATGGCTCACAAGATACAACGTAATGCTTAAAATGCAAACCCTGAGAGATTCCTGTATAATTACAAATCACTATTTTGTGCTGGAGATGGAAATGGTTTCAGCATTTGAACATCAATTCACTATAAATGTTTTTCTGAAAAAGGACAAAATTTGACAAACATTTGTCTTGATGTTGATTCTCCAAAATACAGTAACAGGACAATAACCAATCAGCATGGTATTACAACAGATACTGCGCATGCAGAAATATCTATCCCAAAGAGCTTAGAGTCCAAACACAGGCAGTGACTGAGAAAACAAAACAATCCTTCTACTTTCATTTTACAGATTGGGTATAGAAGCTCTGAGATGTTAAGCAATTCACAAACCTCAACATAAAAATTACTTTTCCTGCTACAAAGGAGTGTGGTATCTCAAAACCCTTCCTATGCTGCAGCAAAGCAAAACCAAGATCCTTTGAGAGGGGAAAGCGACACCAATGTTACCATTGCCCAGAAGAACTAAAGCCTCCCTCCTTCAGGTGCTACCTCCAAAACAGGTTCAAATCTTTGGTCATAATCAAACAGAAGAGAATTTCACCTGGAACCTTCTCAGCAAATGCCCAACCACAGGATTTTTGAGTATAAGGCACATGCAAGAGCATACGCACACTCATTCAAACCAGAAACGGCATTCTTGCTGTGATCAGTACACTGTTATTCCAGTTTCAACACACCCAGCCTTCCTGATGAAAGAACAGCTTGGCAGTTTTCCAACTCTCTGTTCCAGTAACCTACCAAAGCTAAGGTAGAAAGCATCACCACAGAGCTGGAGTCTCAGCCTGGATCTTCTAAATCCAGTACGATGCTTTAAAAATAGACTGTGCTTCCTCTTTCTTTTCCTTTTTAAGTCCCGCTTTACATACAATTTGAAAGCACTTGGAAGCATTTGAAAAGATGGGTTACCTGGACACCACTTCCTTTCATCTATCGCTTTTTGAACATGCATGAAGTATAACTGCAGCTTTGCAAAGCACGTATTTAAATATGTGGCCTGGAAGATGATAATCAGATGGTGTTCTCAGAGTACCTTATCAAAAGGAACAAAACAATTCTAAGCAATAGTTTTAAACAAAACAAAGCCAACAACAGAGGGGAGAAAAAACAAATCAATGAACCTTAATGAATAAGAGCTAATTCTTCAGAGGGAAACACCTGAACCAGCTTTAAAACATTCTCATGACTAATAGTTTTTCCACATGCTACCTCTTCAGTCGAAGTATTATAAGCAACTGCTGTTCAACTGCTACTTTTTGTAACAAGGTATGGATTAGCTGAACCAGCTATATTGGAAAAACTGGAAAATAATAATTAATATTTTGCTTTGAGCTCTGAGCATGAGTCAGGAACGGCGCACAACAGTTATGAAACCTGTCTAGGGGCTTGGTACCTTCAGATCTGTAATGTTTATATATAGCACACTGCAGATGAAAAAGAAAATCTGAAATTCACATCTGAGACAAAAATTGTTTATGAAAGCAAAGGTTTTCAAATCAGATCTCAATAGCTCCAAAGAAGCAATGCATATAAGTGTCACAGTCTTCAAAGCACCCTGGAAGCTTCCATCTTTCATCTGGTTTGTAAACTGGCAGCTGTGATGACTGACAAGCCAGACCAGGTGATTTTCAAGAGATGTTCAGTTAAAATTCAAAAAAATGCTTCAGGGAATGTTTATTCGCCACAGAAATCACCTTGCACCAGTGCTGCCTTCAGGGAACTTGGACAGGTCGGTGACATGGGGTTGTAACCAGCAGACCGTCCTGGGGAAACAACCCACAGCATCACAACGCCCTTTATCTCCAACAGAAGAGTGGATTTACCAGCGAGTGATACAGCACATGAGTTACAAGATAAAAGCACAGTGGCAATTTATGCAAATCTGAAAATACATATTTTCTTAAACAGGATGATCAAGACGAGCCTGCATCTAATTGCCTGAACTAAGAATCGGCCTCTCAGACTGGGGGTCAGCTCTGCCCCAAGGGAAACATCCCGAGGCTGATATTCACCGAGGCCAATTCTTCCCATTTTCCCTCGCTGGCAAATGCTTAATGGAAAAAAAATCACTTCCACTTCAATAAATTTCCATTTATATGATTTATCCGTGTCACAGCCTGCCATCACTGGTTCAGCATAAATTAGTTTATGATTAAGAGCCACCTTAAGAATTAATTCACAGGAAAACTTGAATTAGCTCCCATTGCCGGCACAGTTAAGCCTCAGAGAGCAGGGCAAAAGTCTGTGACAAAGCTGACAAGGCAGCAGCAGGACACATGAAGATGCCCCTGATGACACACGGAGCCCCTTGCTTGTCCCCACAGCTGCTGGGGCAAAGCAGCCTCCCCAGCGGGCAACAGCTCTGCGCCAGGGCAGCAGGGTGGTGGGGAGGGCACAGACTCCAGCAGGCAATAACTTTGCTCAAGACCACTTTTGACTGCTGTGTTATTTATCTAGCATTTGCCATAGTTGGAACGTAAAAGCCTAATTTAACTTTCTTCCCCCACCCTGTTCTTAAAAGGTAAAGATGTTTTATAATGGAAAATAATAAGACCCAATTAAAAAAAGCAGAGAGGC
Source organism: Pandion haliaetus (assembly GCA_013401275.1). Lineage (NCBI taxonomy): Eukaryota > Metazoa > Chordata > Aves > Accipitriformes > Pandionidae > Pandion > Pandion haliaetus. The sequence continues at coordinate 97,192 of VYZV01031101.1, read as the reverse complement.
CGTGGAGTGTGTGTGTGGGGGGTGTGGGTGTGTGTGCATAGTGTTAAAAGCAGTTGCCCCATCTTCCTCTACAGTTGATTGTGAATACAAACAGGAGTGGGGTGGTGGTACAGACCTGTACTAGCTCCTTGTTTCCAGATGCTTTAAAAACTTTACTTTTCAGGCCATATTGACTTCAGCCAACAAAATTGAGCAACTTTTAATTAAAGAACAGTTTTGTCTTTTCACCTAAGTCAAAAATGAAGAATATATTTGATTCTCTGATTATTCTATCCAATTACTTGTCTCCTTTCTAGGGGAACACACTGCAGTCTCCTCTGGCTCTCGTGCTGCTGAAGCCCTAAACCCAGGTCTCTTTCACAGCATAGACACATTTTGTCCCTATGTAAGTTGTTCTCTGCAATAGCTTCCTGTTAGTTTTGATGAATACTAGTGTGGAATGCAACTATTTAACTGAGCAGAAGAGCAAAGGTTTTCTACATAACTATTTGGTGTAAAAATGCTTTAAAAGGCAAACACATCACGTGTGTATTCATTTTAAAAAATCTCCCCCAAAACAGACTTTGTAAGAAACATCTTTCAGACACTACCTTTTTCTAGGTGATGACTATATATATGCATAGTAATTTGTATTATAATTTCTAAGATTGAAAAAAAATAATGCAAAGAGGATTTCAATCTTTAAGGAGCAATTACTCAAGCCCTTTGAAAAACAACTTGGGGAAAGCTCAAAATTATAATGAATTGAAACAGTCTAAGCTCTAAGAAGTTTATCTCTGTCTCTTCCACACGTTCTCTCTCATGTTTAAATCCCTAGAAAGGCAGACATACAAAATGGACTGCTGAGGTTTCCGCAGAGCCCACAGTTTAATTCATCTCTTTCCAGCAGACATCTCATGCCAGTGGCATTTTGTTACTGATCCTTGGGAAATCGTAGCAGCTATTGCAGTGCGTTATTAACTTGGACACTGCTGGGAACCTGGACATTCACAGTACCCTTACATCTCCACGGTCGCACAGGAGAGCTGTGCTCTGAATAAAATAAAGGGCACTTGCAAGAGTATTAATTTCTACGATTGAATAAATGATAATAAAACTACAACAGCAAGTCTGTTTCATAAATGAAGTCTGTAAGCCCCAAGCTTACACAACATTAGATGTGTGCTACACTGTGTGCCTTGTTTAATGATAACAAATATGACTCTGTATCAGTTTTTCCTGCTTTATTGGGAGTCTGGTAGTTCTCATGTCCTTCCTTTCAAAGTCACAGGAACACATCATAATCCGAGCTCTGATTTTTAGAGGACAAAGTTTATAAGGCTGCAATCCAAAGACTGCACCCTGAAGAATTGCAGGGAAAAAATATCTAATCCCCACCCTTGGTTTTCAAAGCCCCATTGTTAAAATTTGGCCCTATTTAAACTTCAAAGTATTGTCTATAGCGAGGAAGATGTAACCTGAAGTCACGGGAGTTCTGCTTCTACTGCTTTCAGGTACAGCTTTCTGTATCACCCTTGCAGGCCAAAGCCGGCACGTAGAGCAGTCTCTTACATCTACCCACCAACAGTGATTTTGATTAACTTCCTGGAAGTCCACGCTGTCTCCATTAACAGTAAGGACTTGCCTTTTCAGTCTTGCCATTTAGGGCACAAGCACAGGTCTCTGCCAGTTCCCAAGCTATCCTTGCCTTGTTCTGTGTTTTGCCCTAACACTGCCATAGCACCATTTGCTGCTCCCAAGCTACACAGACGTTTCACAGCTTCAGACTGAAATGCTTTGGTCATAGTGGCTTTTGCACCAGAAGGACATAATTAATTATCCACACTAGTGGTTCCCAAACTCTGGTTTGTAAAGTCATGATAATAGCTCCTTAGCACCAGGCTGCTTTAAAGTTTAAACCATGAACTTGAGACAAATTGAGGATCAAGGTAGTTGCCTGCAGTCCAAAACATTTGGAGACAAAAAAGCTTAAAAACTGAGCTCAAAAAATGAGCTCATCATTCTTTCACAGTCTCTCCACCACTCTGCTTGACCACCACAGCTGCAAAGTGAAGTTACAGTCCACTGCAACCCTTTCACTCTCCCAAGTGATGGGATACCACTCTCCCATAAAACATCATGAACAGAGCAACTAGATACCCAAAGTTGACAGTAGCAGCCATGGTACAAACAGCTACCAATTGGTCCTGTCCCCACTGCAGAGCTGAGCCAGACACTCTCGTGTCGTGCTGGGAATGTGTCCAGGGCAAGCTGGGTAAAGTCACCTGACACCCTCACCTGCTCATTTAGTTGGATGCCTTTGTTCAGGCTGCTGGAAACATGATGCCTCAGCTACAGGGTTAAAAATAAACTTTTTCATCATCAACTAGAGAAAAACCACTCCAGAAAAGCCAGTACAGTCTCTGTGCAACCTCCCTGCCAGCCCTTTGCTGCTGTTTCCACCAGCTAGGTGCAACTTCACCTGACCACAATCCTTTCGCCAGGCAGCCCACTGCCCACACTTGCCTATATAGTTTAGAACTAAAAATGTTTGGCCAGTTGTTCCCAGTGTTTGCCGTCTTCATATACCCCCTACTCTTTCCTGGCTGCAAAAAGTAATCTGCCTTTAGTGGACAGATGTTTAGTGAGAAGTTTCAGGTTCTCTGCAGACGGCCAACAGGCTAGTTTTATGTTCAGGGTTGTGCAACAATTTATATTTTTCACTCAACTTTCCAAAAGAAATCTTTATTCTTTAAAGAGAGGAACAAATTTTTTGGCAAACTTGAATGAAAAGCTTCCTTCCAATGAGGCTAGGAGAACCACAAAAAAAGTCATCTTACATTTCCCACATGTGTTATTAGCAGCGCTTTCACTGAAATAGTTTGGTGAACTGAAGTAGGTTTTGGTCAAGTGCTCCGATTTCTTGAGTATGGTAGCATTTCAGTGAATTCTGACTTTGGGTTCATAATGCTGTCTTGCTTGAAATTGCACCCTATGGATGCAAGACCATCATCTACTAATCTCTCCTTGAGTTTGGGAAGGTTGCAGCAAGGTCAGGCCACTGGAAACACAGTCCAGCGAGTCCACCCTCTTTAAAGCAGAAAGGGAAGGAAGGACTAATTTGCAAAATCACTCTCTCATTTGTTACTTTAGAACAAGAGGTACATAAGCCAAAACGTTCTTTTCATCTTTTGCCTTGAAAGAACTTGGGAGTTAAGAAAGTGTTTCTCCCTGATGGATCTCAAAGCTTAGAAAGGAGACTTCAGTGGTATCTAGCCTAGTTCTATCTCAAATAGGAGAAGAGCTGCTTTGTTTTCCTCTTTCAGGAATTGCAAGACTGACATTTAAAAGAAGCCACAGTGCACAATTAGCCAAGCACCCAGCTATCAGGATATGCCAAAACAGTGGCTTTGCACTTGACCTCCACTCCACATTCCTCACCTCTGGGAACCAGCATTATGATGCTATTTACATAATCACAGTATTATATATTATTATATATAACTGTATGCTTTTCCCCATGCACCATCAAGTTGTGTCTATGTTAGACAGGGAAGTAAAGGTCATGTCAAGGACATCCCTAGAGTCACCGATAATAGAAGAGCTTGTGTGTGGGGGAAGTATCTGAATTTCAGAGGGTGGAGAGGATTAATTCTCATCATCTCATTTTTCTTTAAAAAAAACCCACAGTGAAAACGCTTAAATTATAGCCATTAATTGGAAGAAAAACACTTATTTATCTAACATCTGGTGGCACTGAAAATTGAGTCAAAATTATTTAGCGGATATTTTGTATCTGTCTCAAGGACTATTACAAAAGTAATGCATATGCAGGCTGCTATCCATCTGCACAAAATATTACTAAGATGTAATCTGACAAGCAGATTTTTCCTAATGCTACTACTGTACAGTGAAAAAAAAAAAAAACAGTTTTCAGTGAGTCCATAAGCAGGGACAAGGGTGGGAATGACGAGCAGGGATGGGGAGGCATTGCAGTGGTATTGCTGCTTAATGTCAAACCCCAGTGTCAAGTGGCAAAGGCAGAACAATTCAAACTGAGGAAGAAAGGAGTAAGCACACACACACACAGAAGCAGAAGGGAGGGGAAAAGCAGCCTAATCAAAACTAACAGCAGGATTTCTGCTCACACTTCAAACCGAGAGCAGATAAAGCCCTTCATTTTCAGTTCTTGAAAGCAAACCCCTGGAGTCCATATGGAGAAGTGCTCTGCAAAGAACTAGCAATTCTCTGAATTCAGTCATTTGCAGAAGAACTACCCTTCTTCCACCTCCCTGAACATTTTTCCCCATTCTCAGTCATTTAGTCATTAGTATTACTATTACACACTTACTGACCTTTTCTTTTCTACCTCTTCTTTTATATTACAAACCCAAGCATTCACTTTTGGAGCCTGAAGGTTTGTTACCTGTACTCATTTTAGACTACTTCCCATCCTCCCTCTCCTCTCCATTTCAAGCTGTCTGTTGCTTGAACCACATCTCTTGAGAAGTCTAGGTATTCAGCATCTTTTCTTCTTTTTGTTAAAAGGTATGTGTACCTCCTGGCTTCATGTTGTTCATCCTAGCCTGATGAAACAACCCCCACCAAACTTTTTCCCTGATGCACATTTTCCTAATTCAGTGTCAGCATCACAGAAGCCACTTGGGAACCCAGATAATATGGACAGGCATCCAGTGAGACTTAGAGGAACCTCCAAAAGGTCTGGACAACCCTGTTAAAGTCAGCAGGAACTTAGACTTGACTTGTTTGAGCACTCTGGTGCATTACAATTGCAACACATACCTTTTGGTACCCAAGTACCACCAGGGCCAGACTCACAGCAACCAACATCATACAGGAAAGAGTAACAGGGGTGTAAAACCTCAGAGCACGCCCAGCCTAAGTCAAGACTCCCAAAACTTGTAGCAGAGTATTGCACTATTGCAGAAAGACACAACCAGAAGAGAAAAGGTACACATCAGATTTTCAAAAGCTTGCTGGCATACTTCAGCATGGACAGGCTCTGTGCAAGCAGCTTCTGCCAATGTAGCTAGTCTTTGCCAATTGCAATCTTAAGTGTCTCAAAAAGAAGTACCAGCATCCTTGCCAGAAAAGTTCCCAAATATCTCAAGTAGGACTACAAAGGGATGCCCTGTAACTCCACTCAGTTCCAACCCAGCATTAAAACTTCAGCCTCTTAAGTGCTAAAAAACTCTGTGCTTTAACCAGAACATATCCATCATACAGGGGGAGGGGAGGAGGAAATCTCAGCGAACTTCAATATGCTGCTGAAATTTTAAAAAGAAAGTAGCAAGAGTGTCTTCTGCAAGATGTATTACTTTCTGCTGGTATTTTTGCAGAAGATAGGATTAGTTTCATGCTGTCTTGCAGCACTATCAAGGGCAATGTAAGGATAATAATTAAGTGAATTCTATTGCTAGATGTCACAAGTGATAAATATAATGCATAATTAAACAAGCGGCACCTAGACTGCCTGGAGGAAACAATTATTTAGTGCTTTCATTAGGAGAGACTCATTTCTCTCACATTTTTCATTACATTCTCACGTTTCACAAATCCACTGAAAATAACAGCTTTGTATTAGCTCCTGTGGCTGCAGCTGCCCAGGAACTGCCCGCTGGGAACAGACCCAATGTGCATCACCAGACAAGTGCCCACCTTGTGAGTACAGAAGGATTTGCATCTCCAGAAGAACACAGGTGAAAACCTGGACAAGGTTCTCCAGGCCCAGCAGCTCAAAGACCTCCCGCAGCGGGTAGTCAGAGAGCGGCAGCTCGTTGGGCCCAGGTCTCTGGCAAATGATGGGCTCGTAAACCCCGTAAAACTTCAGCGACCTCCCCGGGGGCGGCAGGGGCACCTCGTAGAGGATGTTGTGGATGTAGCTCTCCAGGGGCAGAGGCGGTGGCTGCTGGGAGGTCACCGCCTTATAGAGCTGGACCAAGAACTTCCTGCAGGCTTGCATGAAGGGCAGAGGGGTGATGAGGCATATGCATTTGGAGACGTACAGCGTGTCTCTGCTGATGTCGTAGGAGTTGTACCGCTGGAGCTTGGCAAGGGATGTGGCGTCGCCCTCGTCAATGCTGCTGGCCAGGGAGTCCATGCTGCATGAGGAGGAGGCGCAGACGCTGCTGTATTGCTCTGCATTGTGCATCTGGTAGAGTGTTTGCATGGCTGTGCAGATCTGCTTGCTCGTGACCTCCTCGTAGAACGTGAGCACAAACCCGTACGTACGAGAGCCATCTTCTCTGGTGATGATGAATGAATGGAGCTGCGGATCTCTGTTATCTGCCTGCGTCCTGAAAGACAGCCCTTTGGGCATACACAGCTAAGAAAACAGAAAACAAATAGATATAGTTATCTAAGCTACAATTTTATTTTGTTACTTTTGCTTTACAGGCACATTCTTTTTATCCATCACATCATAACAAACCATTTATCATTAAACATAATCCCCCTGAAAAGCAGCCCAAGAACAAACAGCCTAAAACTGATGCTACTTAAAAGAAGAGGTAGACATGACTGAAGAAAGGAAAACACCCTCCAAAATGACCTATGTATTAAGTGATTGCAACTCATTTTCATTACTTTGTGAAATTATTTTCACTACTGAATGGTCTTTGTCTCATTTAGTTAAGCATCATACAAAAACACCCAGTTTTGTTCTCATTCGCAAATGTTGCGCCCACAGTACTCTCAAATCAGAGCCAAGGAAACATCTTATACCACTGAATTAAAATTACACAGACTTCTTGAAATTCTTTGATCTTCCCTAATTTTCTTAAAAGAAAAAACAAAACAATTGACTGACAGCTATTACATTTACTGTCTTCCTGAAGTGCTACAAAATAGCTTAGATTGGAAGAAAGGGGGGGGGGGGGCAGGGAGGGAAACACCCAAAAATCTATGAAAGCCTTGTTTTTTATTTACCACTCAGCAAAATCTTTTGCAGTGATTCTACTACACTGGGTGTTTCTCTGAAACACAGCCCTAGTGATAACTTGAGGCATTTTTCCAGGCATACCTCAGGAATTCTATCAGCCGTCTAATACAAAATAACAAACATCCAGCAAAACTTGTTTTGAATGTGCATCAGCATGAAACTCCCTATGTTCTAGCTACATCAGTATGTTTATAAATGAAGAACTAATGCTTCCTCTGTACCTTCCATCTGAAGAAGTAAAAGGAAAGAAGAGAGGGAGAGCCTTCTAAGTGCTCCTCCTGTTCCAAAAGGCAACAATAGAAGCCAACTTTCCCAAGGGGTGTGAACCTGCACATGACTGAGTGCATCCCCTGTTTCACCTTGACCAGGAGTAAATTCTTGTGACAGTGGAAGAGGTCAAGAGAAATAATTATATATTTTCAGGCACATCCTAGCCTGAACTTCATCAGTGCACCTTGCAGAGACCATTTGACAGCCTGATAAAGCTGCTACAAGCCCAGTTGGGATTTAGGCAAGTGGTCCAGACTCACTTCACAACATGCTAGCAAGCCTCTAGGTTATCTAGGGCAGCTCTTATGTATTGCTCTAAAAGGTAATGTATAGGGAAATAAGTAGCCTAGAGTTGGTAGAAGAATTTAATTCAATCGATGGGCTTTGCTGACATCAACCATGAAATTGCAGCTTGAACCATTTTTGAACGGCAGCCACATTTCCATTCAAAAGGTTTATAGTTTGTATCGAGGCATTAAACAGCAGTGCCATGGTTATGGCTTCTCCAATAAAGAAGTAGTAAAAAAATCCTTGTTAAACACTTTATTTAGATTTATTCTGCACAATATCTCTTATCCTCATTTTTTGGCAGGCTTGCTTAATAAAAATTTATTTCTAGAATGTGGGCATTCAAAGGCAGCTATAGCTTTATCAAATCCGATCAGGCCGAAATCATAGGTTTTAATCTCAACACTATCAAAGATCATATTTTCCTCACTTTACAGAAAAATATCTGGATAAGCAAATTATATGTACTGGTACAATCAAGAACAGATAAGCATCAGGGAAATTCAGACTGGCTGAGACAGTTTCAGAAGGCTCTTTTAAATAAATTTCCTCCAAGTCTTAATTATTATTCCCTCATCCTTTATATACCGAGTATACACACACAAAGGGACACCCATCTATTAAGTTTCAGCCACAGCCCAGCATATGCAGATTATTGACATTTTAAGACCCTGGCTGCAAACCCTGGCACAGAGACTGCTGCTGTTGTTAGACCTATAAGAGGACACAGAAAAAGGCAGAGAAAGAAAGAAGATGGCAAAGCACTGAGGCAGGGAAGAACGACCAAGAGTCACTTAAGAAGCTAAGATCAAAAGGAAGGGCCAGTGTTCATTTTCCAGCAATACAGAAAGCTTCAAATTTGCAGTTAATGCATGAAAACTTTCATCTTAGTGCCTTAGACATCAATCACTTCCCATCTTGTCTGTGTTTGTCACATGTGCCACAGGAGAGTGTTGGGGAAGAGCAGCTTGGGATGTGCTAAGGGGGTTGAAAGCTTTGCCTGCTGGTGAAGCTGGCTGACTAACAGCGAGAAGGCAGTCAGTCACCTTTATTGCATCTTCGTATAAACACAGAAAACTATCCAGATTACTGATCAAAGGACAGGATTTTGGTTTTCAGAGCACTTTATTATTTATATTTAAACATATCCATCAGCAGAAAAATGTGGAATTAAATCATACTTGCAGTAAGGCTTATAATCAACATGGTTTGTAAAAACAAAAGGAAGCTGCACAAAGACAGACAAAAAGATATGAACTAATCCATACCCCATCTCTGGAAGTGATGGATAGGAGATACCCTTTTCCTAAACATGGAGGCAGGACACAGACACACACACACACTGTAATCCCTCTCTACGTCTTCCTCCCAGCCATCATCAGTTGCAGATATTTCTGAACCAAAGGTCCCCTCTGGACCGCTGCCCACTAGCATTGGTTCACCTCTTCTCCATTAGATCCTCTATTTCACTTTTTAAGCCCTTGCATATTTTTCATGTTCACAGCAAGCTGCAGCAAAGCTCCATACCCAAATTGCAGTGTGGTGAGGGGGTGGAGAGGAAGATGCTTTTGTTTGTATTAAAGCCTAAAGCCTGCTCCTTCAAATTACACTGGGGAACCTTTAATTCTTTTATTTTAGTACATGAGATGTTAAATGGACAATGCTTCCTTGGACTTCAGAAATACAGGCAAAGATTTATATACCTTGACGAACCAGAGGGCTAAAATAGGAGGTTTTTTTCCTAAAAATTTCACTTTCCTCTCTACTGAGAACTTCAGTTTGGTACAACACATTACTTGCAGAATGGCCACAGAAGATAGCACGCAACATTAGGCAGGGATAATCACAAAAAGCAGTGCGGGGGAAAGAAATACTTCCCTATTAAAGAGAACCCTGTACTTTGATATATACTTTGAAAGGGAGAGAAAACATGACTCGTAGACGGAGTGCTTGCTTGGGACTTCACAGGGTTATTTTTAAAGTGATAGGATGGTTTCAGAAGGCAATTGAAATTCCTTAGGCATCCAGCAAAGCCAGAGTTCTCACAAGTTAACCTTCAAGGATTTATGCATTTTCTTCTCTGAGGAAAATTGCTTCTGGAAGCTTACATAAAGCAAACACATAGGCAGAACTAATACAGCAAGGCAAGATCAGAAAGGCCAATAATGGCTTCAAGGGATTCTGTGGAGGTGGATATTACTTTAAGTGATGTTTCAGATCAAAACAATAAAGAAGTTTTCCAAAAGATGATTTAAAAGATTATTAAATACTGCTGCTGTTAGTAAATGCTTTTTTTTTTCTCCAAGACACATTGCAAATTAAAGATGTGTTCTTCAGCTATTTGATTTCAGCTGAATGGAGCTCAGTTTGATTATTTTATTTTAATAGGTCTCTTGCTGGTTTTAGTATTCCATTTTTGTCCCATAATATGATCACACTTCATGAATACTAGACATTTTCAACAGCAACGTGAGAGACAGATAATGCAGCAATTCCAGCCATTACCTCTTGCTGCCATATTCCTGCTGCACACACCCCCCTCCCTTCTCCTCTGAAAACCCCCAATTCAAAGGCAGAACTAAAAGGCATAAGTAGCCTTGGTAGTTGAGTTATTACCATCTTAACTGTGTTGACGAAGCATCATTCTGAGTCCTTCATGCCTTCTGTATAAGCAAGGTGATGTGGAGACCTGCCCAAATACCACATCACCTCCATCAGTGCACATTTGGAAGCAGAGGACAGAAATCCCCAGCTGTCAGCAGGCAGAGGGAGTGATCAGGCTCATCTCTGCCTTCCTATGCATGTGCAGTGCCACAGTACCAGCTCTTTGTGTCACTGCTACTTCCAGCTCCTGTGTTTTCATATTTAATATTTGGCACAAAGCTAAAAAATAAAATTCAGCAGAAATTGAGATGAACTTCAGATTTCTACATCTTCATGATTGCGGAAAAGTTCCAAATGCATTTTTGCATTTGCAAAAGCCATTTCATTGTGGGTTTTATGTGTTCCCCATCTCTCCATCTCCTGGGCGGGGGCCAGGAGGTTCTTTTGACTTCATACCTGCACCATACAATGAGGTTTGTTGTGTCTTGAAGTAGACAGTATGCAGTCCTACCCTCCTCAAAGGAGAAGCACATCTCAACTAGATTGGGGGGAAGGGGTTCCCTAATTTTACAATTTTGAGTTAGACCCAATACACATTTTTGAAAACAGCTGGAAGCAGTAATATTGTTTAATGTTATTACTACAAGAACTGGTTACTTTTAAGTTATAAAATGAATAGCATTTTCTGCTCTGGGAAGCTCAAATACCAGTAACCTGTTGTCTTTGTCAGGATATGTTCTTAACAAGTGCTTTGGTGATTTTGGAAACATCCTTTGAATATCAACTCTTTGAGAAAATTTCCAGTGGATCATTGGTCTTTCAGTTGTCACTGCCCCACCCCAGAAACTGTCTTCTCCTCCCTCCTCTATTCATGGGACTTACATACAGACACTCACATCAAATTTAGCTGAGAGGAAAGAGATGTACAGAAGATGCATTGGTGCACAGGTGCCATTAAAAGTGACTACCCAACAAAAGCTGTAGTTTAGGTAAGTTCTAGCTTCTGCGTAACGATTCCTCTTTCCCTTGCTATATGCTGCATCAAGGTTTTTTGTACTCAGAAATTTCATGTGGATATTAGTATCTTAAAGATTCCTTGGTTTGCCTCCTTCCCACCTGTGGATATGTATCCTGGGTGACTACACCCCTTCTCACCCAGTCACTGAGATGGTGGTTAGACTCGTTTAATCACTCAGTAGACTAACTAGAACTAATGAGGGAAATGCAGCATTTTACTTTTGTTGTGCCTGTGTTGTATTTTCACAGTACCTCTTCCTCTACAGCTTTTCAACCAGCATGCCTAGTGGATGCACCTTGTTCATCACATCACATCACATCACAAGGGCTTGTTGTAAACAACTCAGGAACCAACTGAGAGTTGAAGTTGTCAGAAAACAGTTTGAGGAGAGAGTTTCTCTACCTACCATGTTGACAGCATCCTGGTCAAAGGGGTTCCACTCGATGTTCTGAGGATAATGGGCCAAAACTTTGGACTTGAAGGTTCTCCTTAAGGGACTCTGGTCAAAATTCTCTCCTACAACAAATGAAGAAATAATGACTTGTCACAGCAGTGAGGCTTCCGAGAGACCTGGCGTGGGCAGCTTGCTTTCACCTTTTTTTTTCCTGAAATCTAAAGGGCATTTTCACTCCCAACAGATGTACTACTTCTAAAAGAGAAACAGAAAAGATGCATGTTCAGTCTGATCTTATCCCCCTCCAACAAAATCTTACTACAGCTGCAACACAGCTTCCAGCTTAGTATTTATGGTGTGGAAATTTAAGAGAAAAAATACTGCTGGATTTTTACAGAAAAAGACCCTGCAATCAACTGAATTCTCCACCCTCCCCTATAGCTTGAATATCTAGAGATGCTTTACTTAGACATTGAAAGAGCACTTTCTGCCAGGCTTGTTAGAAACTGTCTTATGGTCCATAAAGAGTATGAGCACCTCTCAGCTATTATAAATTATTCAAGGATGCATCATAGATCTTTTTTATACCACAAGTCCTGTGTGAAGATTAAACATTTATTTTTTCTACATCAAATTTCAAGGACAGACTTTTTCCACACAAAGAATCCAGCAAGTACAAAGAGCAAGACTGAAACTAGACTTCAAGCAGAAATGCATCCAGTTATCAGCATACAAAAATTGTATTTCACAGTGATATTGTTAATGGAGTTTTCACCATTAGGCAGTCTACAGTATGCAACACAGTAATCAAAATAAGAAGTTCTTAAAATCTATTAATTATATTACCATCTACTACACTTTTCTCTGGTATCAGGTTACTAATTTCAGGCTCCTTGCTTTAAAGACTAGCTTCCTGTTCAGTTCCTTTCTCACCTGAGAGAGCTGAATGGGATGAAAGCCTTAAGTTCACAATGTGAAATGTGTTTCACCAAACCTTACTTTGCACTCAAAGGCTTCCTTTGGGACTTCTTGGTGTTACCTAGATACTTTTAAAAATACAATACTGAAATAGAACTGGATTTCTTTTCTTCAAAAAACCCACCATTATTTCTCTTTATACTTAAAGACAATATTCCATTAACACTTTTAATGAGAGGTTATTTTGGATGAAAAAATACTCAATCTCTTGGCAAGCTCTAAAGGTGGTCCACCATTCCTGCAGAAAAGTTAAACCACAAGTTACTAACCTCACTAACGCCTCTCTGAAGGCAACATGGACTGCAGGAGTATGATTTATGCTTGCTGAGTTACATATGACAACTCAACCTTCACACAGCTAGCAGCCTTTGCGTGATGTTGGAAAATGCAGAGTTCAGCAGTTACCCAAAAGTTTCTGAGGTCACAGCCATTTGGCATACGCCCTTTGCTCCTTGCAAAGCACAGTCTACACAATCATTTGGCTCAGAATGAGTTAATCCAAGGAAATTTCTTTACAAACTGATAATTGAAAGCTGAGCTTCTCAGTCTTTGCCTGGCAGAGCTTAGAATCTGCAGATAATTGCAGGGAACACAAGATAACAGAGAGAAACACAGTGGCAGTTCACAAGGTAAAAATTATCCAGGCAAAGTTTTAGAAAGGTTGAAAACAATTTGTTGTATGAAACCCTTAACACATCTTCAACGCAGAGGGCAGAACCTGCACTGTCTCTCAGGGGCTGCAGTGCCAGGGCCATCACAACACAGGCAGGTGGAGGAAGAGGAGGCAAAGGTCAGGCTTGTCTTACACCAATTCCAGCCGCCCGCTTGGTCAGGAAGGGGAGGCGGAGGCTTATGCCGGAGCTCCCCTCCATGAGGACACATGTAGGCAGGCGGAAATTCCTCAAGATGCACGAGTCAGCTGTGCTGGGACTGCACCTTGCTCCACTGTAAAAGCTGCTGCACCGAGTGAGCTTGTGAGCCAGGTGGAAGAGAGCTAACCAGCTCTTCCAACAGTACTCGCTTTCAAATGCATTCAGAGAAAGGGTTTTAAATCGTTTCCTTCCCAAGATATCTCTGAGATTTTAAAGATATAGGTAATTTTATACAATGGCTTATTTTTAACACAGGATTTGGACATATGCAACATTATTTTTTTTCTAACACTACGTCTCTCACTTGATTTAGGTGGGTAACCATGGGGGAGAAAAGCAAATAAGCTTCTACAAGGGTATTTTGTGCTTGGGAGGAGAAAAAGTCTGAGATGATCCAACACTGCAGCCATATTCCCGGAGAAGGAATAAACGGATTCGGTAAGATGTGAGGAGCTCTGGCAGGGGAATCCAGCCTGCTTCCAGAATTGCTCAAGGCAAACCAGAAATCCAGCAAAAGCATATGCATCATAGAAATAAAGAAAACTGAAGGTATCAGCTAAACTGGATCAAATTAAAAGACATGTCGGGGTTTAGCTGATTAGCTCATCACATCTGCCAAGTTGGACCAGACTTGCCACTAGCTACTATGGCAGTCCAGAGCACAAGCTCTATGAAGGAACCTCTCCAGGCTCAGTTACAAAGCTCAGACTGAAGTACACAAAAACAGACCATTACAAGTCTTATGAGGAGCAGCTGAGGGAACTGGGGTTGTTTAACCCGGAGAAAAGGAGGCTGAGGGGAGACCTTATCGCTCTCTACACCTACCTGACAGGAGGTTGCAGTGAGGTGGGTGCTGGTCTCTTCTGTCAGGTGGCTGGTGATAGGACAAGAGGAAATGGCCTCAAGTTGTGGCAGGGGAGGTTTAGATTGGATATTGGGAAAAATTTCTTTACTGAAAGGGTTGTCAGGCATTGGAACAGGCTGCCCAGGGAAGTGGTTGACTCACCATCCCTGGAGGTATTCAAAAAGCATGTAGACAAGGCACTTCAGGACATGGTTTAGTGGGCATGGTTGATGGTTGGACTTGATGATCTTTAAGGTCTTTTCCAACCCAAATGAGTCTCTGATTCTACTCTATTACAGAACATGGCAGTAGAATAACCTCTTATTTTGGTTCAGAAGTTCTTTGCAGAGGCATTAGAGATAAAGATATAATGTCATCCACTGATTCCTAAAGTTTCACAAAATGAAAATCCCAACAAGCAAAGCCAGCAAAAATTCTCTCTCCAGGTATGCACTTAAACATACTTGGCAGCATTTTTAATTCTGAGTATCAAACAGTAATTAATGTGCTTGCATAATCAAATAAATATGCATGAGGTTATTTCCTAATTAGATCTTCAATTTTTCTCACATCTGACACAGTTTACCTTAGAACTGTGAATTAGCAGAAAGTCAGATATTTGATGCTAAATTTGTTTGGCTGCTTCTACTAAAAGTTCGAAGAGCATCTGGATGACTTAATGAAGTTCTCCATTGCTAACAGCAAGTGATTGCTGAAGTCCAAATTTCTTTAAAGGTTTCCTTTTTCACGACAAAAAACAGTTACTGTGATGGATGCTAATTGGGTAATTTGTGTTGTTCAGAGGCACTCATCACCTCTGCAGTTCTACCGGTTGAGCCCTTCACAGGTTCTTTGGGGGCCAGTTTTCCACTCTACATTGTATAGATGTTGTAAAAACACCTTTTGCTTGAAAAATAGCTCCATGATGACAGTCAACAACTAAAGTGATTAATCATCTGATATTAACACACAACTGTAAATGGGACTCCAGTAGCAACGCACATTAATCACATCATTTACTCTTTCTAATGCCTGTGCTCGCTTACAGGCACCAAAGAAATTGGGGCAGGCTTTGCCCTGTGTGCTGGGTGTACTCAGGATAGCCCCACTTCCAGCACACCTAAGATGTGGCATCTCAGGGGATGTGGCTCTGTGTGCTTAGATTGAGTGGGGCAGCAAACTGCCTAGCTTTCACCTAAATAACTTCCATGTGCACCCGGAGGTGGAGGGTTACATACCCAGTAGCTTTACCCATCTGTACCGGTAGCACAGCCTAAGCTTGTGGCAGGGCAGAGAGGGCAGCTACTGCATGGCGCTAGGTGCTGTCTTGCCTTTAACCTGTCGTCTGGCAGACTGGAAGCGTGTCAGACTGCTCAGAGAGAACTGGGAAGCAGCCCTGGAAGGCTTCTCCATGGGAAAATATCCTCCTCTCCTAGTTCGGTGGCTCAATTACTAACTAACCCCCCAGATAAAGTTGTACTTATTTCCAAGTTAGACCGAAAACTGCATCACTGGAGATAGAAGAGTGGGGAAGGCCTTGGTTTTCTGCTGGTCTTGTTATTGAATATCCTATGTCTCATTTTCCCTACAAACCACCCCCCATCTTGATGGGCAATACTCCGGCAGCATCTGGAACCAGTGGAGAAGAACAAGGTGTATTTGCCAATAAACCACTGTAATCATGAAAAACTGAAGGTTTCAATCAGCTTTTGGAAATGTCCAATGATTTGTATGCTGCTGCAAATACTCATGCAGTTGTTTAGACACAGGCACATCTAAAAAGTTTTGTTTATGAAACACAAGCATTGCTTTAGGAAATCCAGCTTTCCAAAACCAGCAATAACAATGTCTCAGTAGGCTCACAACATGGATTCATTTTATCCAGAAAAGTAAATGGCACAAATAACTTACCTTTGCAGAGTCTTTGCAGGGTTTGCATTCTACTACTCCGGTGGTTTTAAAAAAAATATAAATTAAAGGTAAAACACACACAGAGAAAAGACCATTTTCTCAATCAGTGATCATGAGACAAAAGAGAAGAGCCAAGAAGCCACACTGGAGTGAATCAATCCATCCTCAGCTCAAAAGGACACAACATCACATCCTCCATACACTAAGCTGTCTCCCAGGAAGCCAGGCAGGGTAAGCTTTTAGAGAAGATACATAATTTAGGAAAGAAACAGTACAAGGATACGACAGAAAGCAGCCTGCATGTCAGGGTGAAATGCCATCATTTGGCCAAACCAGCAGGAAACACCCTGACTCTCACCAAAGTGAGAGACATGGACTGTGACAGCCAGCTCCACACTGACAAGCAGCTGGAAGAGAACCACAGGGAGCAAAACCTTCTTGGCAAACATGAGGGAAGGGATCTGCACTAAAAGGTACCTGATATCAGCTCTCAGCCTTGGTAGTTCTGAACTGCTGAGTCACACACGGCAATAAAATTTACTTAGCTGTTATTCTAGGCAAACAGTGAATTTTCATTAAATGTACTATGTGGTTTTAAGTGCTTGCTTGCTAACTTCCCAAACAGGATTAGCAAGGCACATTAAAAATCAAGCGAGTATCAAATGCGAATTGAATCCATATTCTAAAATATTAATGGCCAGATAACAGCACTATGAATACAGACAGAAACATTGTATGTGATGTTTTCAAAGGGTAGTTTCAAAAAAATCATTCAAGTACGTTTCAAAATTGTGTAAAATATGTCAGACTCAAGTTCCATTTCAATTGAATACTACATCCTATGTAACAGTACTTTTAAACAACTTGTGCCTTCCCTTTAAGGCACTCATTTTTAAAGGGACATTTAGTTTCAAATTAAAAGCAAATGGTGAAGTGATGGATGCTAGACCAAGAAAAACTGTGCTAATTTCATTTCAAAATGAAAAGATTTCTCAAAATTAGAAAATAAGCCTGATCTGTGTTTTGGATGAAGGATATAATTACTAGAGAAATGCAGCTACACTTGTGAGGTTGTCAGTCATGATGGCTTTCATATGAGTGATCATATTTAAAAAATTTCACAATCTTAAGGTTTAAGCAGATCTGTTTTAATTAATTATCACAGCTATAAAGGCATAGAAAAATATGTACCAAATAGGCAGAGGCATCCTCTACCCACACCCTCTGGTCCAGGGAATGCAAGCTATGTGTCGCTCCTTCCAAGCTCTGGAACGTAGACAAGAATGCTTGTGACCAAAGAAATAAAAATATCTTTTATTCCTTTAGAGGAACATACTGGGAGCATGACTATGCACAGTGACAATCTCTTTGATAGCTATTTCTAATTAAAAGTGTTCAACACATCCAGCTATGCTGTTTCCCTGCAGACTGAACTTTGTTAAGCATTGGATAACTGGATGACCCTGCATGAGAAGCAAGTAACATACAACATGCAAGTGAGAAAACAATGTGGGGACAGGAATAATAGTGCTTGGCTGGAGAGCAACTAAGCTGTTAATTGTTGGGTTCAGGAACCGGTTAGTTTAAGTAGTGCAGAAACTGTGCTCTGCTGCTTTTCTTCTGTGCCTCACCGTGACACCA
Source organism: Pandion haliaetus (assembly GCA_013401275.1). Classification (NCBI taxonomy): domain Eukaryota; kingdom Metazoa; phylum Chordata; class Aves; order Accipitriformes; family Pandionidae; genus Pandion; species Pandion haliaetus. The sequence continues at coordinate 79,432 of VYZV01031101.1, read as the reverse complement.
AGGTGGTAGTGGTAGACTAGTTGGAGTTCAAGGACATTAATTCAAAGGCATTATTTCCGACCACATATTCTCATAATTTTACAGCGGAGAAGGGAAGTTATATGAAGGGGAAGACTGGGACAGGGCAGACCAAACAGGTTTAATTCCAAAATTTTAAAAGCTGAGTTGTCTGTAGGATGGTGGTGGTTTTGGAAGAAATTGAGGGATCATATTTAAGCAGCAAGCCATAGTGGGTTGTGTACCCTATCGATACATCTAAATGATTTGGCTTTGGGGGTTGGGGGCAATGTGGGGGTCTGTGTGGACCTCACTAATATTGCTATTTAAATCTAGACTGCAAAACATGGTTCCTTGAGGTATCAGGAACCTTTGGGTCTCTGTAACAGAAATTGGTGGAACTGGACCTTCCAGTACCCTTTGTTCACAAATCCACATAACTAAACCTAGTTGGATTTCTGGATAAGTATCCTCTAATATGGCCTCACACAAGATCCTGTTCAGTCTTTATCAAGCGCACAAAGATCTAGCATATCGTATATCCACCAATATACCTGACACCACTAGTGGCATTCACTGGAGAGGGGAAGCACATCTGCCAAGAGAGCTTCAAGAAATAGAGCAGAATTTACCAGATATTGATTTAAATTAGGTAAAAGAATGAAAAAATCCAGGGGTCTTGGTTTGGTTTTGAACTCTGACCCTTAATTTGATTCAATGGGAGTTGGAAGACTGAAAATAAAGAGAGAGAAAGAGGGCCTGGTGATTGTTTTGTCCTTAGCCCCTCTTTACCTGAGGTTTTGTCTGCAGTATCTGAGCTCTTGCCATGGAGATCTGCTTCTAGCCATTTGTACAAGACTACACAACATAACAAACAGAGATAAAAAAAAGCAAGTATAAACAAAATGAAAAGATATACAAATGTACTGGGGAAGGGAAAACATGTGAAGCAGACATTAAACACTCCCCCTTGCAACCTCTCTTCCCCCCACACTGGCAAACGGTAGAATCACGTGATAAAACCCACCATTACGGTATTACTATAAAGGTGCTGAATGCAATGACAGACATTGTAGAAATACTTGTCAAAATTAGTAATGAGATTAAATTCTCAGTACTTCAAACAGCATGCTGCTGTACACCTTCCCTATTATGAAAGACATCTTTGTTCATATATTGAGCCATTCCAGAGCTTGTGAAACTCAGGGGGAAAAAACTCCAGTTCTTTAACTGGTGTTGAACTAAATCCAAGCAGTTTTATTTAGCATAATACTGTTCACTATGTTGTTATACCTTCAGTGCTGTACTGCATGCCATTTTCAGGATTTACTGAAGTTACCTAATAGCTCTATTCATAATTTCTGTCTCATAATAGGGTGTTTTTAGACTAAAATTTGAATAAATAAGCTATGTTTAGAACCTGGATGAACAATTTTAATCTCTTCCAGTAACTGCTACCCCTGTAGGTACTTCTAATGGAAGAGCTTCCTGCTAGCATGTCGGACTGAGGTTTCTTCCAACTGGTTTGCTCATCTCCTGCAGAAAAACAAAAATGTTTTCACAGACACCATGGCATTCCTTTGCCAATGAAGTCCCATTTGCATGCTACGCAAAGGCATTACGCAATCCTCCTCAAGTTAAATCTATTTTTATAAACCTGGAGCGTATATTAAAGCTGCAATGCCATTGACCTCTCTGGTCATTCAGTTTCTAGGTGTGTAAATTCAGAGTATTTCCGCCACGACCTCCTACTTGAGCTGTTAATCCAGGCATCAGTTAGAGGACCCAGATAATTCTGCCAAGGCTATATTTTCTGGGAAGGCAGCCCTTGGCAGAGGGTACAGGAGTTCTTTCAATAAAAATTTTTAGATGTGATTTGTATTTCAGGATAATTTTCTTATTTCTTTAGGAGGGACCTGAAGATATTCGAATGTGCAGCATGTTTTTCAGCTCCAGGTGTCTTAAGCTATTTCATTCTACCTTTGAGCTGTTTGAACTAAAAAGTTGCATAAATCTTTAAGTTCAAGGGAACAAAGCAAACAATTGCCAAAGCTGGAGACTCCCCTTGCTAATGGCCCATACCCACACTACCTTTACAAGCCTCTCTGCCAGGCTGTCCTCACAGCTCTCTCCAAAAGTTCTTTACAACATTATCATTCAAAGGGAATTTGGCACTAAGCTTCCATGGACTTAGCCACCACCTCTGCAATAGGAAGAGCAAAAAGGAAAGATGTAACAACTCATGAAGGGATGCATAGCCAGACGCACTGGGACAGGTTCTGGTTTTACTACCCATTTCAGTATTTTGACCATTTATCATCATCAATCATATGGCTAAAGTCACAGAAGTTATGCAAAAACTCCTGCACAAGAAGTCAAATGACAGAATATCATTGACAACAGTGATATCAATACAGAGCTATGAACACTGTTGTACAGCCTAATTCTTTATACAAACACAATGTAATGGAATACAACTATTGCCACAAACTAATTACACTTAGAAAAGGCTCAGTATTTCAAAAATCCTTTTAAAAAGGACATCTGTTCACCTGAAAGAGTTATTGCACAAGTATAAATAGAAAAAGGCTCTAACATGAGCAGTTTAGTTTGCCATCATCCTTTCCTTCTGACCTTGATTAAAATACTTAACTATCTGCCTACAGAGTAACATTATACAGCACCAACAGTGTCAGCTTCTTAAAATAGCCCCATGTCCCAGCTGCCAAAAGAACACAGGCATCCCACTACACTAGCAAAGAAGTATGAATTACACCATCCCTGTCACATAAAATTGCATCATAATCTTGACAAATCCAAAAAGTTATGACTTAAATTATGTCAGTTTGGGTGATTTTTTGCAGTGGGGTGTGCGGAGTTTAATAAACAGGTATCCGAGGCACATTGCTTCGACACTATTACCCTGGAGTCTGTCCCCAAAGGCTGGAATGTATTAGCAGGAAACCGTGGAGCAGGTATAAAACTGGACCCGTACTTACAAATATAGGGAATTACTTACACCTCAAGCCTTTATTTTCTCTAGAAATCAAGGTGTATGGAATTCACTCATTGTGTTTGTGCTGCCACGCTGCCTTTCCAAGCATGGGCTCCCAATCCACTGCTAGGCAGTATACAGAAAGTGTCCCCCAGAAATCCTTGGTCTATCCGGTTTATATACAGGAAGTGGCATATTTTCTTTTTTATTGCATTTTTATATTCAATTCTGCTGTTCATTTTGAATACTTGATAGGGAATGAATAAGCATTTTTACTAATAGATAAAACAATCTGAGCAATAATTAAAAGTTAATTTAAGTTTCATACATCATTGTTCTTAAATTGCCGGCTAACCTTTTGGTTAGTTACATAGCAAATGAGCAATGTACATAACCACATGAAACTGAAGGGTTTAAAATCCATCTCTCAGTTCCCAGAACAACGTTAATGATGGAAGAGCAAAAAATGTTCAAGCAAGAGCAAGACACCAGCTCAGGTCCTTAACCACAGCAGGATGCCAAAGCCCATCCGGCGAGGGGATCCCTGGCTTCAGAGCAACAGGCACCTGACAGCAGCCTTGGGCTGAACTGCCAAGGAAGTGAAGGCATTTTAGATGCCATCACATCCTCTGCAAAGTTTGGACAGCTTGCTGCTCATTGCAACGCCCGTTTCCCACTCTGTGTTTCACATGTTCACCTCCCTCCGTTGACTGAACACAGAATGAGGTATCCAGTCGCGCCTTTTGCACAGCACCCCTTTCACACTTGTGCTTTCTACTCATTTACGAGGGCAGGATAAAGTTCAAATGTACCCGATTTCTGTGTTAAAACATGATGCCACATTCTCAGACTGGTTTTGGAAACAGGCACTCACAAACATCATTTTCAATTCAAATGAATCTTAAAGCAAGTTTTGTCCTCTACTCCACTGGAACAGAGGTAGTACAAGAGTCTTGTCTCAAGATCTGCTTTACTACAGTTGGTATTTCTGGAGATTAGAAAAGGAAAAAAAAAAAAAACCAACTCACAAACAACCAGAACTTGCCATCCTAAAAATCCCTGTACTATTTCTGTTTAGGTTTGTGTGCAAGAATGCAGGAAAGAAAGGGGAATTTTTCAGTAAATTTTGCTTTGGGGCTTTTTTAGTACAAGAACAAGCAGCTTTATTTTTACAATTACAATGCATTCAGTTATCTTTTAAACCAGGCTGTATTAAGACAGATTTTTTTTAAACCACTCTGCAATGCATGTAATATCATGCACCAGTATTAGTGTCCCTTGACTCATCAGGATGGCAAATTTCAGGTGTTTTGTTGCTTGAAGTTAGAAGCAGTTTCACCAAAGCTGTGTTTATACAACAGCAGAGTGTGAATACATTCACTGATAACACCTTCTGCAACCCTAATTAAGCTCAGCTTGCAAATCAGTACAAGAAAAGAAAGAAGCTTAATTTGGCCTGGACCATTTTCAGCACTAATCAACTTTGATGTAAACAGAGCATGAAGATGCCCAAACCCCAGCTTGAATAGTCAGCTATGCCTGATTTGGGGTTTTGCTTTTTTACCCATCTCACACAGGCTTGAGGCTCTGCTCCCTGGGACTTACCACTGTTATGCTGAGCAATAGATTTCTCTGGTTTAAAGGAAGCCCTTGCTTTCTGATGTCCCCAAGAGCTGTCCTTTCGTATGCTGAGCCACAAAGAGGATCCAAAGTACTCGTGGCTGGTTTTTAACCAGCACTCTCCAGAAGCACAGGCTGTGGTGACCAGAAGGAAGCTATCCCCAATTTCTGAAGAAGGTTTTTCTTCTTCAAACAGCACAATTCACAACCCAACAGTGGAACTCAAGCTGGCTACTTAAAACACCCTGAGCAGGGAGAGCCTCTTTACATTCCTTGAAGAGCCAGCCCACACCTGCAAAGTTTAGACAACTGGTTTTATCAGTGGGGCAAGAGGTGGATTTAGAGAGGGCGGACCCAGAATTAGCTCCTCACTGTTCCGAGATAAGTTTTTTTGCATACCCTTTACAAGCAAAGTGTTACAGCAAGGCAATGTTTGACTGTCAAAGGCTGCAGCTGCTAAGCTTTATAAAAACTTAGTTACATGTGGTTTTGATGGGAAAAGGGTCTGGCAAAGAAAGAACTTTGCTTCTTGTAGTCAAGAAAGCTCTTTAATTGGCATGTAGTAGAAACACTCCCTTGCATAGCACAAACTTTGTTTTTGAGAAACTGCTGTTTAAGCTGCTGCCAATAAAGAAATGTCCTTATGACAGTCTCCGAGAGCCGGTCTTCTGCCAGTTTTCAACAACTGAATCCTTATAGAAGAAGAAAAGACAAAAACTTTCTGCATGCTGAAAAGTCACAAGAACCCACAGGCAAGGCTCAAAGTTACCAGAGCTCCCAGATGGAGAAGGGTGGTGAGCAGGAATGAAGATGTGGGCAGATGAGGATCTGCTGCCCACACAGTCATATTGGTCCTTAGAGCTGATAGTTCCACTTAAGAGCTACCCGAGAAACCATTTCAGTTTGGAGATTGTTCTCAGCTGCTTCAACCCAGCTGTACTACAATAATTGGAGATCAGCATATTGCTGCAAATGTGGACAAACCTGCTACTGAAGGAACAAGACATTTATACAACATGCTGGATGATGCAGTTCTTACTAGCTTTGAAAAAACAACAATGGGGTTTTGTCAATTAAAAGTGTTAGAACATTGTTAAGAGGCAAAAATATCATCATATTGAAAGATCAGTTCTTGTAACTATTCAGTTAAAATACTTCTTCTGCCACAAACATCTTTGCAAGAACCTACATGTCTTGGTCAACACCACCTGCATTTGGAAACTCTCTGAAGAACAGGCTGCTGCCAGTGAGTTTACACAAGGGATCATTAAGAACCTATCAGTGCACAGTAACTGCACATCTAAGCCACATGAAAAATATTCTCTATGCTTAAGTAAATGTTAAGTAAACCATGACTAGTTAGATACAGCTTTAGTTTTCCATTGCAGCAGAGCTCTATATATTTCAGACAAAGTATAAACAACCAGATTTATGCTTTATCACCGCTGACCATTTTGTGGCCAGTTTCCAAGTCTACTGAAAATACAGAAAGCTGAAACCAGGACTCAATCGCCATGCCACAGTGAAGTGTCAGGACTCAAATCCAAAGACAATACTGATTTCTGGATCCAAAGTAGACTGCAGATGGAAAACTCAGAAAACACAGCAGCATTTCTACCACGCCTCTTGATTTAGTTCAGACGCCTACAAAGGGGAGCTGAGAAATTAAATCCTTTGGCTTCCCTTAACCCCTTGGGGAGTATTAGGTGCCAAAACAACTCTGTAAAGGTGGATCTCCATTGAGAAGGCCAGAAAAATAATTGTCTCTGGGTTCAGCTTGCAAATGCCACTGTACCTCAGACCCTTTCTTCCCTTGTCCCACTCATCCCCACAGATGTCTGGAAATGGGGGCAATTCCACAGGTGCAGTCCTAACCTTTGTGCCCCAAAAATACTGTTTCAAGGCTTCTATCAAATTTCCTCTCTGGTGTATTGTGGGGTTGCCTGCTCTCCCAACAGCCCAGCCTTAAACCCCAGAATACACCTTCCATTGTCATCAACAAGAGCTCTTAAAGAACACAGGTAATGTCCTACAAAACAATCAAAAGAGGTCACCGCAAAGAGTTCTATATCTTAGAAGTCCCTCCTTTGCCAAAGCCCAGCAATGAAAACCAGTGTCTTGCTGCCTCTCCCCTCAAATTTCCACAGCCAAGCCAGTAAAAATCCCTCTGCAGAGCAGTAGATAGCCATGTAAAAACAGTGCATGTTTCAGGGATGTTTTCAGACCGTAAAGGTAAAAAGACTGTGGAGAGCCATGAAAGGGAACAGGGAACATTTCCTGACCTGAAAGAGGGTTGAAAAGAGCCAGTGGGACTCTGAAAGAGGAGCTGGAGAGATGCACAAAAAGGAGAGTAAGAAACTGAAGTCCACTTTCACCAAAAGTGCATATTTTGCCTATTATGTTAGTGCCCTGCTAGTAGAGACAGAAGCAGAAGAGAACGGACATCTAAATAACCCTAAAATTACTTGCCATTTAAGCAAATGTTTCCTCTTTACCACAAACCCACTAATCTTTTAGTGCCTGCATCCCAGGTTGATTGGCATGCTAAAAATACATAGGTAGAAGGCATGTAATTGCTGCTTTAATTTTTAAATAACTGTGAGTTGTCACTGACTACAGAGAGGCTACTTCAAAACCAAGGCATTTAGAGCCACCCCAAACAGACACAAGAGCCCTCCTGGCCATTGCACACAACTCCTGCTATTTCTGCATGAGTTATGTTACAGTATTTTACAGTTGCCTGTCACATAAAGGGGAATTTTATGGAGTTAAATAGAATGCTTCACGTAATGGAGCAAGCCATACCATGCTGGTTTGACTTCAGTAATAAGCATACATTAGAAACAGAGTATTTCATACTGAGCAGATCAAGGCTGGATTTGGCACGGACCACACCATAGCTGAACACACTTTAATACCTATGGTCTCTGTGAGCGTGCTAAGGTCTGGGGGGTCTAACAGATGCAGGGAAGTGCACACAAAAGGAAACAGAATTAACAAAATGTATTGGTATAGCAACACGACTGAAAACGATGGCGTCTTGGTAAGACAATGTGGGACAGCTAAATCTGAGCATCCTATTACAGAAAACAAGAGCATAATCATTTTGTGTGGAGAAAGTTGTAATTCCTTCAAATCAAGACAGGAGAGAGCAGTTTATGGTGCATAAGGATGGGTTTCAGCAGTCCCCACTCATACTCCCTGCAAAACAAGCCTACCAACTAAAGAGTGTTATCCTATGGAGGAGAGAGCACACATACAGTGTATTCACAACCACATACATGTGCACACTCCCTCTCTCCCAAAGAAAGGGGACTGGCAGGAACACTCGATTACAGGTTCAGAAGCTGCCCCCTGTACCTGGGGCTCTTCCCAGCTCCACAAAATCATCTGAGTGACAACAGAGACAGTCCTCAAACCTGGACACCAGCTGGCTCACAATTCCTCACAGCACTGCAGTAGCATCAGGAGTTCCTGCATTGCTCCCACAGGATTAGAATTCCCATTTCAAATCAAACAGGATACACACATGCCAGATTAAAGAGACACAGGCATTTGCATATCTCTTCAGGGTTTGACAGGTTTCTGGTGATTTATTCTGCAACATGCAAATGCACTGAGAGCATCCCTGATGGATACCTCCTCAATGCAAACGTTAACAGGTCTGTGTGCATTGGATTAAATATTTACATTAAGGAAGCAAATTTTTTTTTGTTACACACACAAGAGGAAAGACCCAAACTATAAATATTTGTGACAACAAATTATGCAGATCTCAGCAGTTACACAGCTGTTAGCAATAAGCTAAGCAGAGGATAGCTGAGAACAAGTATTACTGGATATTTGCTTAAATAAAGTCTGCAGTTTTATTATCAGGCTGAAAAAAATACCTTCTTGTAAAGGACTGTAAGATGATTCACTAATATTAGACTACCACAGAATATAATGAATATTTCAAGGTCTTCATACGCATACAGCAAATCAGTCCAACGGGACTGGTCTCCAAGTCGTCACAAGAACAGGCGGTACATGTGGGGAACAGAATTCCCCTTTGAAATCAAAAAGACTATGTATGTACATGACATTAAAGGAATCTGAGTACTCACATACATCCATCCTACAGCTGCAAATTCAAGGGTCATGAAAGAATTACAAAACATTCAAACTTCTAGCTAAGCTTATAAATAAGTCAAGACAAAGCTTCCAAAATACACTCCTTTTGCCTCTGAAAAAAGCTGCTTGTTAAAGTAGGACTATCACCCCAGGCTTTGAATTCAGCAAGGTTTATTCTCAGTTTATACCAATATGACAGCCTGAATGTGACTTATTTTAATACAGAAATATGAAACTTCAACCTGAATCTGTATTTTGTGGCATCAGAGTACCAATTTATAAACAGCCTGAGGAACTGTTTGTTCTGGTGGTGCTTCTGGTTAACCCCTTCCCAAATGAATCTTTCCCCAAAGAAACATCCTTTTGCTACCTGTCCCAGAGATCTGAACTCTTTGGTGTGTTTATCTAGGTATCTCCCTCACCTTTCCTGCTCCCTTTCTTATACTGGTGTTTTCCAACAAAGCTGGTTTAGGCTGCAGGTTAGCACTGAGCCCCATTTCATTCAGGTCAGTAACACCTTCCACTTTGCAGTGAGGATGGAGGATGCACTTGTAACAATCCTGCAATGGCACTGTCCCATATCACCTTCCCACCTCTCCATCACTTCCTTCATGTCTAAAGAGACGATGGATTTTGATGCAGCCCACAGAGGTAGATCTTGACTTAATGGCAGCAAAACCTGAGCCCTGTATGGGTACGGCTCTTTCTCCAGTTTACATCAAAGTGCAGTCACCCTACCCAAATGGTAACACACAGACTCACACGACTCCACAACAGTCATCCATGTGGACTCTCCGACAGAGGTTTGCACTCTCTTCGGCAAATGACAGCATTGCTTCATCTCCCTGAACTGTCAGGGCATGTCAAGGAAGTCATGCAATCAACATTTAGACAATAAAAAATAAAATAACTCATGTTTCCTAAGCCTTTTTAGTTTCCGCTTTGAAAATGTATTTAATCACAACCTTGTGTCAACCTGTAAAAGCAAAAGCACTTATTTCAATCATGCAGACAGGCTCAACAGGACTTCAGCCTTGTTTTAGCTAATAGTGTCATTACAGCCTCAACTCTAGAACATCAAGGTGCCTTTCTGGTCTATAAGGCAGACCTTATCCTGTCTTAAAAATGCTACCTGTTGTTTCTTCTCCCATCTTCTCACAATTTCAAAAGGTCACTAAACACAAAAATCCCCTTTTAGTAGGCAATCATGACATTTAGAGTTTTGTACAAGGGCAGGAAAAAAAAAAAGAGAGAAAAACAAAACCTTACAAAACGAAGAAGGGATTGATTTAATACTACATGTGCAAGTTCCATAACAGCATTAGAAATCAACAAACTGAGATCTGGAGAGGAGGGGAGCCCTAGACATAACAATCAAGTAGGAGAGCACAGGTGAACAGGTAGGACCTCAGACCACAGCACTAGCTATCACAGGGAGCATCAAATCCCTTCTACATTTGTTAGGGACACGGGATCTGTTCGAACAGATACACAGAGTCTAGCTGCTCTCTCCTAAACCCTGTTTGTCATCACCAAGGTAGGAGTGAAACCGTTCCAGCATCCCTTTAGCTGCCATCTGCGCTCCCACAGGGAGGGGGCTCAAACTTGTCAAATGCCTTGAATTAAAAAAAACAACCTTTTGCATTAGAAATGGCAAGAGGTGGCAATTTCAGGGTAACAGCCTGAAGCCACTGGCCGTCAGCAGAGCACACTGCATGTGAATAAGCTTGAAAAATAGGTCCCCAGAATCCAGGTGTAATAACTGCATTGGGGAGAGTAGTTTTTGAAGATTCAGAGACTAATAGAGAGACTCTGAAAAAGCGGTAACTATTTAGGAAAAAATACCAGTCTTTAAGGTTAGAAGATAAAGGGGGGTTTGGGTTACAGCAAATCTAGTTTCTGTTACTGGCCCTCTGGTTTCGATCACTTTTGTCAGGGAAAGAATTAGACATATCATTAGCATGAACACAGCAGGTAAGATATTTCTGGAAGATGACTAAGGAAAAGGAAAAGAAGAAACGTGAGAGGAGGCATGATTGGCACGGCATGGTCCAGTTTGCCCTGCAGTGTAGGAGGTAAGAGCAATGAGGGACCAGATCCTGCCCAGGCATCCCCATCTTCCCTGCCCACCTGCAGCAGGGGCAGAGCTCCCACACCAGCCAGGTTTCTCTCACCCAGGACTGGGGGAAAGAAAAAGAAAAAATTAAAAAATCATACCAGAGTTGGAAAGGTTCATATATATTTTTCACATGCACATGTGGGGACCAACCATTTCAGTGACTGTTCAAGGATGTGTATTGGAGGGTCCCTTGAAAGCCTATCCATTTCTGCTAGTGCCTAGCTGGATACCGAGTTTTCAAAAAATTAGGGTTTTTTTGTTTGATTGGGTTTTTTTAACCTTTTACTCCCACTTAGGAGTATCCCCCAAAGCATTTCACCTCCTTTTAGGAAAGCGGTGTTTCAGAAAGTACTGCTGGTAGCTGATACTCTTCTGCCTAATTAATAACCTCACACTCACTAAATGCTTCATGTGGTCTGACACTGCCCAAGGAGACCTTGGCGGAGAGGCGTTCAGGCTTTACATGAGCTTTGGTAACACAGTGCTGTATCTTGTCACACCCCCATGCTCAAAGCAGCTGGAGTCTCACCAAGATCCCCACCTGTGCTGTCTCACATATGAGTAAACACAAGGTAAGGCTGGGGACTTTGGTCCCTTCTTCACCGAGGCCTGAAGGATTTCTCTAGTGATGAGAATGCTCAGAAAGCTGCTCCATTCTTGGGTCTCAGTTGACTCAGACAGGTTTGTTGCTAATGATTTTTCCCTAAGAAGGAGGATTTCTTATGTTGCATAGCTTATAATTAATTGGGGCATCTTAGACCAGAAGGTCTGCTTGCTCCCCCTAAATGAACTTCCTAAACAATAAAAACACGCTCAACATGTGGCAGGGACATGGTTCAAAAGTTCATTTGGGCTTAGCTTTGTACTAGAAAACAGTTTTGACATTAAATTTAGGCAGACAGATTTACCTAGAGGTTTAGGAGGCCTAAAAGGCATTTAGAGAATGGCTGTGCCTGCTGTGAATAATGCAAGAGCATACCCATTTTACGTAGACAATGAACTGTTACAGCTACAGTCAGAGAAGGGATGACTAATGCTGAGCAGATACACAAACAGACGGACGCCTAAGAGTCAGAGAGGAAGCTGGAGAATTTTAGGTGTAGGATCATTCAAAACATGCACCTGTGAAAGCAGGGGTATCAGGATTGAGGGGATCAGAATAATCAGGTCAGAAAGGACCTCTGGAGGTCATCTGGTCCATGCCACCATTCAAAGCAGAGCTGACTTCAAAGCCAAATCATGGTACTCAGGAGCAAGACAAAAAAATAATTTTTGAGATTAAAAACTGCAAAGACAATTCAATAGCTGTAGGGAAAGTAAAGAGGTCAACACTTCAGCATCTTTGGAGCAAAAAGTATAAGTTGGGATGTCTCTGATTTAATGCTTTCAGTGCAAACCACGAGGCACCCTTGAACCTGCAGTGTAAATACCAGGCAGGAAAACAGAGACTGTGACGTATTAGAGCTATGAATCAACCCTTGCCAAGCCTCAGGTCTTCTCTCAGAAATATTTCCACCTCCCAGCCTTCATGTTGTTTAGTACTAACACATCTATTACATTATAAGACTAGCAGCAGCATCACTAACATCACCTTTTGGCTGGAGACCACACACTAAACTTATCATTCCCCGCTGTCTTGCTTCGTGCAGGAGAAGAAAGCCCAGCATGCTCAATGGCACCACTTGTATCTCCTGGTTATTACAGCTCCATGGACTCTGCACCTTCTCCTAGCTTTCATATTTATGGTCACGTACAGCAAATCATGCCAATTTCTTACTGTGAAGCCACTTTTTTTGGCAGTTGGCTAGGGACTTTCACAACAACAAGGCCCAAGAAAAATACTACATACAGTTTCAGTGCCTTTCCTAGCTCAGCTGCATCCAGGGCAGGACTTACGCTAATCCCTCCTGAACAGCCTTGTCGCTCTTGCTTGGCTACAGGGCAGCCTGCTGCAGCCCTCTTGACATCAGTTCAATGCTGATTAGTCCTGACACAATTCTGGTGCAGGCTTCCTGCCAGGCAAGGGAATGAACAAAATTGGTTTGCGCACAGACCAGACGACAGCTGCAGTCACTCCAGCTCAAATCTGTTGAATAAGGACCCTTTTCTTGTTTACCAAGATGAGGCTAAATTAGCCCAGCATGAGACAGAAGGACAGAGCAAGTCCTAAAAGCCAGTGATGCCAACCTGACTCTGAAGGTATGAGATGCGTCTTGGTAAGGCCCTGTCACCTGGGCTCAAATAAGCCATGGGGGAAGCCTAAGCTTTGTGTAAAGTGAACCCCCCAGCCCAGGTAAGAGCTAGAGTTTTCAAAAGAAAGGATTCTGGGACGGGGGGGAAGACTACAAGCAGAATACCCTCAGGATTTTTTTCAGAGCCAGAGAGATAGTCAGTGAATACTTTACTTGGAGCATATTTTTTCCCATCCCTTTTTCCTCCAGCTCTAGGAAGAGAGAAACCTCCAGCCTCCATAAGCCCTCTATGCCCCCAGTGCTCTTAAGGCAGTTGCAGTCCCTAATCTCACTACCACTTTTTCCTCCTGTTCCAATTTGCTCGTATGCTGAAAGACTGGAATCAACCCGCATTTATCCAGCTAACTTAAGATGCTTGTATTATGGTATTGGGCAGCACTATAAAGCTTATCAGGCACACAGGCATCTCCAGACTGTTGCCAAAGCAAAACTCAACATGCTTTCTAAAGTTACTCTGGTATATATTTAAGGACAGATGGGCTTCAGGTGCAAAACCATTAAGACTGACAATATACTGCTCAGGCCACAGAACATAACTAAAATTAGGACATATCAAGATTGAGAGAAGCAGTATAAGTAAAGACTCATTTAAATTATTACTGCTCTTGGTTTAGTGATAGGGAAATAGAGAAAGAAGGAAGAGTTGAGAAAGATTCAATCTGAAGAGGAACAATCAAGTTATTTTTTGACAAGGTGCTTATATCTTCCTCATCCACCTGTTCTCTAGTTTGGCTAAAACTGCACTATGCATAGCTGCAGAAGCTGCCTGAATAGCAAAAGCTTAAGGGTATGCTTTTTGTTTGTTGGTGTAGTCTGAAGGGACATCTCCATCATCACTTAAGCATACACTTCCTTGTTCCCCTCCTTGGGCAGCGCCTTGGGCTACTATGGCCAGGCTCTCCACAGGTAAAAGATACTCACCAACCTCAGAGATGCTTTAAAGAGCATCTACAAAGCTATAAAAGTTTCTAAAATAAGATGCCCTTATCAGCATGCTGTCATACATGCAGTACCTGTATACCAGTATTAGCCACGATGTTTGTTTTTAAAATACAGTGGATATCCTGTTTGGAAGGTTTCCTGCTCAGGAGTGATCTATCGATTTGATCTGAAGCATCACCTCTGTTGCAGAATGATGCACAGATCTCTTGACATGAATTACAGAATCCATCACCTTCCCAGAGGCAGCACATGCACAGAGGCAATACTTGCATGTGAACTGCTTTCACAAACTTATTGTCAGCAAGGCTGGTATTACTCAGGCTCTTACAAAATGGATTTAATGGAAAAGTAACACCACTGAACTCTCTGGTCTTTGAAAAACTTTAAACCCATATCCAAAAGTGGATACAGCACCATAGGATTTTCCTTCTATTTATATGAAAAGCCTGGCTTTTGGCACTTGCAGGGTTGGTTGCTCACCGATTAGGGGTTTACGGATTCGTTAAGTAACTCCTCCTTTGGCCGGAAAATTCCTTGGGCACCTCCAGCTCTGCAGCATGCTGCTTCCTATTATGTTTCTTCCCTCAGCTGCCAGAGACAAAGCTCCTGCCCACATCTGCTACAGTTCAGGCACCACTTTGCCTGGTTTCCACTGCCTGCATGGCCTGATCCAGCAAGCAAGCAAGCTTCAAGTGTTTTACAAGCATAGTATCTTCACAAAATGCAGCAACAGTGCCTTTCTAAGGGAATAGCAAGGGTCTGCTTTAACATGGCATAAGAAGTAGGACACTTGCCTTCAGGCATGAACAATGTGTTCAATTTGGATTTTTTTTGCTTGCTGGAGTGGGGAGAGACTGGGTCTAAATTCCCCTCTCCCACCTCCAGAAGAGGTGGTATCAACCAAAAATGGCTTACTGCACAAAAAAAGAAGGGCACCATTAATACGTTGGAAGGAGACATGTAAGAAGGATCTCCAACGTAACCCAGTGGTCCAGATCTTCAGTCAGTGCATGAACACTCCTGGTCTGCTCCTTGCCGAGCTTCATGTGCATGGGGATCCTCCTAATCAGCCCTTAAATAACAGTGTGAGAGCAGGGACTGGCACCCAGACAGCTGTGGAGAAGACTCTGGGTGGCATCTCCCAAGTGATGTGTCTAGGTAACAAAGGAGATCCCAGCAACTAAAGGCATCTAACGAAAGACATTCCTTATTTTAGGTTTACTTCATATGTCACCTACAACACTCCAAAAGAGCAATATGCCATCTTAATCATAAAGTCCATTTAAAAAAAAAAAAAAAAAAAAAGACAACTTTTTTTCTTGTTAACAGGATTTGGGTCCCATATGTTCTTGAACAGCAGAAAGAGCAAGGGAGGAAAAAATTCATCTCTTCAGTTCATTTTGTTCAAGACCACCAAAAGGAGGGCTGAGGTAGGGGAAGGGAAATTGTGTCTTTGAAAGAGTAAAAAGGAAATGCATCAATTAACTTTTCTTACGAGTTTATTAGTGGCTACAGAAGTTCTGTTTCACATATACTAACCATAAGTAAGTAAAACCACAAAGCTTAATCAATCTATTTTCTTACATGCTACTCACAGCACCCAAGTTCTGGGACAACTGTAGCACCTTGACTAAAAAGGTAGCGCCTTTCTCCACTTTATTAAGAACAAATAAAGCACATGCCTGAAGGACTTTGGCAGCTATCTTTGGCAGTAAACAGTATCTTCCAGTTATCTGCGTGCCTGCAGAAGAAGGCAGCATGTCACCCTTCTCAGGGCAGACTAGAGCTCTCAATATTGCAAGGTTCCCAGAGCTACTAGGCGCTACTTCATCATCCCGGCACGCAACTTCCATCAAAATCCTACCAAAAGAAGCAATTTCACTAAACTCTTTGCTGGCCCGTTTTTAACTTAAATCTTGCCCCGTAGGAAAACAGAAGGAATTTATATTTCTCAGTAGTTCTCAGTGTCTAGATATAGACCAAAGGAACTTTGCATTTAAAGCCATTTGGGGCACTTCAGTGCAGAATGACCTGGCCATGCAGAAACCAGCCTCAGGTCACAATCTAAACACCCTGCCCTCAACAGCCATTCCATAGACAGCTTTTACACAGAGGGAAAAGAAAAAGCCAGTCTTACTGATGATGCCAAGAAGAAAAAAAGAAACTTTGTTAAAAGACAAAAAAGGACACAGAAGGGGAGGGGGAAGTACACAGTGAACTTTCATAGGTCTATATATTGACAAGGCAGAAGTGTTACTAATTTTAAATTCTGAATTTATTCATGCAGTTAACAGCTTTTCTGAAGTTCCCCATTTTATCTCCAAGACTTACTGCGTTTACATAAAGGTAACTGTATCAAAGACTGAAGGAGATTTTAAGCATCTCAAGATGAACACCAATAAATCACTAGCTTCTGGAACAAAAATTTCACTTCCCTGGAAGCAGCAGACTGCAGAGAAAGGCCAGTTTCTTAACAGTCAGCAACCTTCACTAAACAGTTCAGTAAATTTACTGTGGCAGAGTTATTTACTGCACCAGTGCTGGAAATTCACCTCTGCTAAAACATTATTACAGATGAAGCTTAGCAGAAGTCTCAGATCCAGCACACGACAAGCAGTGTGTTTGTTGTCCCATCATCCCTCAGAGAACAGGCACTCAAATGACTTTCTGTTTATCACTTTGCTACACTATTCCCTATGACTAAGTTGCACAAGTTACCTTCAAACCAACCACCACACCGAGTGACTGACTACTGTCATTGCTGGTCTCAGGTGAAACTTCACAGCATAAAAGGTGCATTGATCATGGTTACACCCCGTATATATTTATAAGGTTCATATGGAAAACTCTAGTGATTTGCCATTAGCCCTCTAGCACATGAGGCTTAGCCAGGTACCAGACCAGCATACATCTGGCTGGTTCCTGGGGAGATCAGGGGGGTTAGAGGGATACGAGGATCTCCAAAGCAGGGACGGACAGCCAGCTGTTTGGGTGGCAGGAGGTAGTCCAAAAAACAATAGCTCCAGTTTTCCTTTCATCCCTGTTTACCTGTTTTTCTCAACTTTGCAAGAGTGTTACCTGCATTTCAATCTTGTGATTTAATTAATAATTAAAAAAAAACCCCACAATCTTTTATGTTTACCTCAAGCTGCTTCACAATAGAGAAGATTTCAGGCTGTGGTGGTGCATTTCTTCCCCCTCTCTGGGCTGATCTATGAACTCGGGACGTCTCGCTAGGCCTTAGCATAAGTGTAATGAGTTGGACAGTTAAGCATCCCTTGACCATACCAGGATCTCTTGCATGGCTAAGACAGGGACCTGCACTGACCATAGCAAGGACTTCTGTTGCCCAGCGGAGGTGGGGGACAGGAGTAGGGATAGCGATAATTAGTCATTTCCTGACAACCTCGGGACATACCTCAGTTCTCTTCTGACAGCCTTGGAGCATCCCGTATCTGAATCTTAACTCATTCTTTGGCAGCCCTGGAGCCTTCCTTATCTGAACTGTAACTCATGTGAAATGGTACCAGCACAACTGGAATCCCAGTAATTTGCTGATGACTAAAGCCAATCATCTCACAAACCTATAAACAGTGGTACTAACTGAGACCCTTTAAGCTAGCTCTCCTGGACTGCAGCAGGCTGCGACCAGCATCTCCCTCCAAGTGGGACACCTCTCAGAGCTCGTAAACTCTACAGTTTGTGAAGATCGGAGGTCCGGCATCAAAAGCCGTCAAGACTTGGACTGATACTCTTTGTTCCTTGAGGCTCAACCCTTCACTCGTTGAGAAAGATGCCGAAGCATTCAACGTGAATATTTTCACTGAACTTGAGGGGAATTTTTAACAGGTATACCTCTTTTACTCACGTATATCTCTTAGTGTCTTTATGCACGTGTGTGTACTAACCTGTATATTCTATAACAAGTATATTACAAGTTATTGCTTTTCAAATCTATACTTAAACTACTGTCATGAATTTCATTCAACTGTGAATGAATGTCAGGCTGCTATTATACTCATAATCTCTTTAGATATAAACTGTTGACCAAATCTGAGACTAGGAGTTGATCCAGCTGCACCTAGACTCTGACAGGAGTTTAGAAAACAAGGGGGTCTTCTCTGAACCTCATGACTCAACAGGATGGTCTCCCCTACCTTTTCACATTCCTGATCTCTGTACAAATCACAAAAAATCATTTCTAACTCGATTTTCCTTTGTATGTTTCTCTTTCACCCTACTGCATCTTCCGTCTCTGTATACATAATTTTAGTTTGATTCCAACTTAATTTTCCTTTGTGCATTTCATCCATGTATTATGTAATAGAGTGAACCTTGCCATCAAATTCTGTCAAGTCACACTTTTATATACATTCCTATCAAATAATATTTTTACCAATACCATTGGAGGTGATTCTCTAAGCGGTCCAAACCACTCCATTTCGCGACACAGGCCAAGCGATGGACACAAGATACTCCCTTTCTTCAGGGTGGCTATCCCAGAAATGACGGCACCAGAGCACCACCACTATGCCAAACCCTCTATCCTCCAGGTATTCTGGAGAAAACAGCATGGCACTGGGGAGATGGCCACTCCTGAGCTGCGCGTGGCAGGACACAGCCAGGCTGGGTCCCTGGCAGCAGCAGGACAGAGGGTGAGAGCACCCCAACCCCCAGGGAGCCCCAACCCTGGTGGCAGGTAACATCCACAGGTCAGAGCTAAGCTGCTGATTCAAAGGGCAGAGTCCAGCACTAAAAGCAATTAATTTAACACAAAGCGTGATTGAAAAATAGGTAGGTATTGCTACAGTTTGTTGCTTTGCTGCTTTTCTTCCCAGTGGCCCAACAGCTTATTGCTATTTCTAACCCCAGGTATTCCTGACCCTTTACCACTGAGATAACAGCAAGGATTGCTCCAGTAGGCACCATGCTATGTAACACAGCTTGAAATTATTCACAGCAAGAAGCAGACCCCTAATTCACAATTTGTAGTCCTGCCACTTTCCCTTCAGTCCCTACCAAACCACCTCTGTTGCAACTCCGTATTTCTTTACTCTAATTTTTTCTTTAGTTTGACAACTCTTACAAATTGCACCTGACTTGAGTTACAAACAGTATTATAAAAGAGAAAGAAAGCTTGTTAATATTATATCATTATGGTCCAATTTTCTTTGCTCCTCTTTTACAATGATCTCTATCCACCCTTTACGATAATCTAAAAAGCAAGGCAAACTCACATATCCCGAGCAGCTAGAATAAACATATTTCTGTTTTAATGTGCCCTCAAGTGTTATTTATATTGATGTGTAATTACCCTGGGCTTTTTGCAGTACAAAAGCTGACTTCAGCCTGCTGTCATGCCACAGGGCTTGAGGATGTTTTCCCAAGGGCAATGCTTTTAAAACAGGAACCAGAACAAGCCCCAAGAGGTCAGTTCCCAAGCAGATAACATGCCTTCCCACAGCTACTGTTCACCCTGCTCTCCTATGGAAACTCTGCATTCACCAGCCTCAGTGAGGTAACAGAAGCGACATCTCAATCTGCTGCCTAAGGAAAGTCAGGCAGAGGAAGGGGCTCTCTGGGAGAGGCAGCTCAAGGCAGATGCAAACCAGGCAGACACTGTAGGAACAGCCTGCTTGGCACCACCCTGGAGGGAGGGAGGGAGAGGGGCTGTCCCAGCTTCTTACTAACGTGGGGAGGGTTCAAGAGGAATGTGGGGCAGTCCCACTGCTTACTGCCAAGTGTCCTCTCCCTTGCACCCCTCCAGTGGTCACCCAGGCCCTGCCGTGTCCTCTCCGATCTCCAGGCAAGAGCAGCCCGGTGCCCTAACCTCCCCACACGCCTCACCAGGGACCCCAAAGGATGAGCACCCAGAGACTGCAGCGGTGACCCGATATGCTCTTGTCCTAGCAAAAGTAGACGATGACACTGGGTAGGTGGGGAAACCCCTCTGCTCCAGCCTAAAGGTGGGCATAGGGTGGGGATGAGAGAGGGAAGAGGACAGCATAGCTCCCACCAGCACTGCCACGTGCGCTTCCCCCCTGGAGACACGACACAAGGGAAACACCACAAAATGCCCCAGCTGCAAGGAAGGGCTTGTGCTCGTTCTCGGACAGTAAAGATTAATCATGCACAAGGCAAATCCACAGGAGACCTGGGCCCCATTTGTTCGAGCGCTCAAGGAACTGCTGATTGTTTGCTTTAGATATGTATTATTTCCCCACAACAGCAGTTAACATACCACTTATTACTCCCACCATCTGATAGGAAGGTGTACGTTGATGCTGGTTTGTAGTTTGCATGCAAGTCACCTACAGCTGACGCAGGAACTATCTCTTAGAACTGCACATAAAGAGTGCTTTGCAATTTAAGTTAACTCTGACAGAAGGGGGGGAAAAAAATAAATCCACTTGCAAGCAGAACAAAAACCTGTTTCCAGGGGGTCTATCTCCATCATCTTCTAGCTACTGTTTTCCAACAGTAGCAGGCACTAATCCTCAGAAAGATACACTTCCACTTAAAGAGAAAATACTGCAAAGAAAATGGAAGAATAAATTGGAAATTGTAAAGTTGCAATAATGATAGCAACTGTTACTAGAAGATTTTCTGTGCCCTTCTGGCTCCTATTTAGCCTGTTTCTGTTCCAGTGTAACCATAGGAACAGCAGTGAAGAATCTCATTTAAAAGCCTTCACTTCAGCTGGTAGGTTAAGTTATGAGACTGCAGTGGGCTTGAATATTAAAAACATTCAAATGGCTCTAAAAAAAGCTCAATTTGAATGGGAACTGTATGACTGTGTTGTAGGAGACAGACATCTGTGTTGTGAACAGACGCAGTGCCCTGCCAATAAATTGGCAAGGGGAAGCTTGACACAAGCCACCCTAGAACAAACAAACCCTACTGACGGAGGTTACTAAAAATTGGGCTCAATAAACAGGTTAAGAACACAACTCATGAATTGCTTAACACACTGTGCCACTAAAACTGAAACCATATGTTTCCTGTAGCTGTGGTTTTGTTTAACGGACCGCAGCAGGACGACTGCATGGACGGTGACAGTCCTCAGTAATACGACAACTTCACTACAACATTCACCCAAACCAGTAAATTTAATATCCCAAATTTTACTTAATCCTTCAAAGTATAAAATTACTCAGTTCTGGCTCATCAACTTTCTTTCAAGAAATATGAACAACCACAAGTCAGCTATCTTAAAAGAAATCCAGTCACAGGAACAAAGCCGACCAAATACATAGCCCATATAGACTTGGAATGTTAAAGGAAGCACTCAGGAGCAATCGAAATAAAAAATTATGGATCAAAAAGGTGTACCTAGGTGCCCTGTACCTATGGACTTACACCTTTCTCCTAAAGAACATTAAGTCAGCCGCTACCCTAAAGCATCTGGTACTTTTCACACATTAGCAGTAAGACGCATCTGAAAGCATATTTGGAGACATGTTCAATTATTCAGTAACAGCTGTTTAAAACACTGTACTACAATAAACAACTGGACAAAAAAAAAGATGGGAACATGTTCACATTGCATGCATTGCAAGGGACAGACCTGTACATAATAGGAAAGTGTAACGTCCCTTTTTTATAAATTAGCGACTATGATAACTTTTAAGCAATTACTATTCCCACAATCTAAAGGGAAAGTAAATAACCTTTCAGTACTTATCTGTACAATTTGCTGCCTTAATTCAGAAGGAGTGTTCAAATATTTCAAGCAGTTAAAAGGCTATGGGATCTCTGCGAGCCCGCATCAAAGATGAAGTGGAATACAAATTAAAGCTTCAGTAACCATCTACATACATTTTAGGGAACAGGATTTGCTGTCCTTAAAGTGGCTGCAATCTTCTGCTTAATTTCTCATCCTGTGTTCCTGCTCTGCAGGCTCTGGCTGAGGAAGAGGCAGGAAGAGATGGATACTCTGTTCTCCAAGCTGCCTTAGCATCACTTGTTGAGTATTTAGCAAGGATCAGACACATCCATATTATTTTTCTTAAGATTTTAATCATTACCATTTGGCTGGCCAGTTTATGATTTTCTATCTATTGCTACTGCTCAAACACACTCTCCGGTCTGTCTTACATTCACTTTTAACTAACACTGAGGCTTTGTCCCCACAGGCCACTATCTGCTTTGCCTGTAGTAATCAGATTTTCAGGAGTGCTTGTGACCCCAATGGTCCCTGCAAAAGTACAGCTGATGTGGTAAGTAATGTGGAAAAACCCCAGTACTTTTACGCTCTTTATAATGTTGGTCACCTCTAACTGCCTCAGAGCTGCCATCAGAGCTTCAGAATTACGGTCTTTGTAACATTAGAGAAACCAAGGAAAAGTAGGCCCGTGTCACTTCAAACTCTTCACATCTAACCCAGAGCCAGCAGCCGTTACTGCTGGAATGTTGTCAGGAAGAAACTAGAGGTGGTCTACCAAGAAGGTTTATACTGGCTAGAAATAGGCACCACAGGCTGTGCTTGTAGTTAATTTTGGCTTTAAGAGAGAAATCAAAGTTTTCTGTTTCCTGTGCCCTTGTTCTAAGCACCTGTGCAGCTGAGTCAATTTACTTTGCTATGAGCACCACAAAAGGATCTCAGACATCTCTGTTTCAGATTTTTGCACTTCTTTTGACTAACAAGTCTCATTATTATTATTGCAAAGCCCTGTCCTTGTTTTATTTACAGATGGTAAATGATGCTACATTCAGATCCACATACGAAGTTTTCATGTTAAGCATCTGCAAGTTAATTATGATATAAAAGTCTCCACAAGCTCCAGTGCATTCCATGATAGGCTAGCGATGCCTCGGAGATGATTTCAGTCTCTTCTGTTAAAAAGACACCTGGAGGATGGGGAGGATATGAGGAAAAGGAAGCAAGCAGCAGCAGCTTTAAACAGTTCAGGGAAACTGTCTTTGGTTTCACAGGCAAAAGAAGTTTTAAATTTCTGAACACTGGAAATTTTTATTTAAAGGAAGAAAGATTTTAATGTGCACTGATTCAAGAAATGACAATAGAAGACAGACATTCTCTCTAGCATTTGAGACCCCAAACTTGCAAAAGAAAACTGTTAGGATGCAGAAGAAAGGAAGGGAAGAATTAAGTACATGAAAACCAACCTGAAATGTAGGATGATGAAAAATATTTCATTACCTCTTTTTGAAAGATGGTTCCTGTAGCTACCTTACCAAAAGGTAGCTTACAAAGGGGTAATCGCAAGGTTTTCCAAATGTGTAGCCAGCAACTTCCTCTTAGGAGGGTACTGCTCGTTTCTGCCCTCCCTCCCACTCTTTCCCACACACGCGCTACTGCAAGGCAGTCCAATAATAAGCTGCTATTCGACATGACTGTATTTATAATTTACACCAAGACAACTACTGCAGTGAGAGAAGCCTGCACCTGAAGAGCCCGAGGCTGTTCACTGCTTTGGAACAGTCATCCCTGCAATGAGCTAGGGATATTTTTTATTTTTTTAATGTATTCACTATTTTAAAATAAAGGATCAAATGACGAGAACTACCAGTTTTACAGAACCACCGAACCATAACTGCTGCAACCAAGAACAAAAGGCCATCTCAGAGATGTATGCAACAGCGCCTGAGATCTCTGCGTCAGAGACATGGACCACCTAGCTGCAAATGGGGTGCTCCAAAGCATCACCAAGTCGACCACTACGTACAGTCCTTCAGAGTGTACATCAAGGATTATGCATTACTTCAAATGGTGCCATGCCATTGACAACACTTTAGTAAAGGAAAAATATCATGCTTAGCCAAGAAGCTTCTAAAATGACCACAGACAAGACTCATAAGGTGACTAACTCCATAGTTCCCTCGTGACATCAGTCATCTGACTCGGATGAGCTCAATGTTGTCAGGTGAAATACCTGATTGATCCTCAGCTGGATAAAATAGAGACAAATCCTGGGAGTGTGGACAGGGACTTCCTCAATCTCATGCTGAACCTTGTAACTGTGTTACAGGATCAAAGTTCCTCTTGTACTCTGCAGCTTTCATTAGGTCAGAGAGATTTATGGGCCTCATTAAGGAGAAGGTGATGAACAATTGCTTTTTACTTCCTGGGGCATGCTGTTTTATCGATATGAACCTAGTGACTTAAATCCATGCAGATTCCTGTAACTGGCACTGCTAATGTCATGCTTTACTTTCTGATGCTTCCTCTCTACTATTCTGAAGGAGAAGGGCAGGGGAAATCCTGTTTGCATGCATATTTCAGGGTAATCGTCTCCTGCTTGAACTCCCACACTGAACACCAAGTTCTAACATTTTAATGAGGTGTCTAAACCACGCTTGTTGTAATTAAAGATTAACAAGTTTTTAAAGCAAGATTTTAAGTTCTACATTAATATTTCACAATGAGCTGCATTACCTTGTGCCACGCCGTACCAAATAGTTTATGCAACCTGCAAAAGTTTTTTATTCAGTCAGGTACTGCAGTTCTCCAAGACACAGCAAAGAAGTGACCTGTGCTCTGTCCTAGGAGAATGCACTCCTTCACACATCTCCTTACAGCTGCTATTGGCCTTGCAATACAACTAAAAGGTTTGTCCTCGTAAACCGAAGCTGTGGTAGGACCTTGGAATATGAACTACAGGGTGACATTGAAAAGAACTTACGTTTTATACTGTAAGGGTATTTAATCTTCTCATCAGCAACAACTAGTCCAGGAGCAGCTAATCAGAAGTCACACAGCATCCAGTCCTACCCATTCCAGATGCTCACACAACTTTCAAAGAGATTTCCCTCCCTTTTTCCATGAGAGATTTTTTGTAGGCAACCATGATAAATAGTGGGACCTCAAGCCTTCCTCAAATAGGCAAAGTACTTAATATCCCCTTTGTGAGGATGTTCCTCAACCCCACAGGCGCTGTGTATCAATTCTCATCAGAATACAAGTTTTTAGTATCACTACTCCTCTTAAGGGACTCCTCAGGGATACTGTCTAGAAAGGAGGGGGGAGAAGGGAATGGCAGGGAAGAGTGTGCAGCCTGAGCACAGGACTCTGGAGGGGAGCACCCCCAAACCTCTCCTGTCAGCCTGTGCCACTGCTTCCCAGGTGCTCGATGGTACAGATCAGCTGAACCCTCAACCAACCACAACATAAAACCACAAATTAATATGGGACCTAGAAGCTCTCTTTTGCTTTTCCTGCAAGGATTCTGGGGCCTCTCCCAGGAATTTTCTACAGGCAAGCCCAAACTTGAGGCCTATAAACAACTAGCTGTATACTCCATTGGCAGAACTACAGTGAGCAAACACGCTGATAAACTGCGTCTTGCCATAGCAAGTTGCCTCCTATGGAGGGCTGAGACCATCTGGTGAGAAATAATAGCTTCATAACAAATGAACTGGATAAAATGAATACACCAAAGAGCAAAGTATTGATGGAATAATTTACAAATTAATGAAATCCATATTGTTGAGTCCATTACTTTGTTTCAGCTGGTTTTGTGCTAAATAGCAGGGCAGTTTTGATTAATGCAGTGATTACATTGAACTTCAATCTGCTTAATATTTTATTTCTTCATATTCTTGCCTCTGTTTGAAGGACCACGGCTTGTTGAGCGTGAGTAACCATGCACCAAGAGGCTACTGTACCATTTGAGGCAGGTTTCCCAAACAGCAGGGTGCACCAGCTCCCTTTCAGGGGCAATGCACACACTGCTATTGCAGTTTCTTAGACTACTGGAGGGGCCCAGCATCTTTCTGAGCTGGAATAGTTTCCAAACATTGTGTGAAAGAGCAGTAAGCATATTCTTCAGAAATGCCAAATCTGCCTGCACTGTACAGTCTTCAGAAAGTCAGTCTGGCAGCCTCAAGGAAGCAATACAAGTAGCTACATCCTCCTCTCTCTCACTTCCAAAAATATCGTCATGTCTCAACAAGCTAAGACTCCCCCCCACACCAACAGACTAAACCACTTTCCAAAATAAGGTTAAAAGTTGCAATAGAAATGTAATACAGTGACAGGGATAAATCCCATCCATCAAACAAACTGAACAAAGTTACACAGGCATCACTCGAATTATTTCACAAGCTGGGGATGCTCATGAAGAGAAGAACTCTGGGTACATCAGAGATAGCAAAACAAAAACTCCCTTTGATATCAGCAGAGGATGAAAAGCTGACTGACCTTTGCCCATGTCCGCCCATCCCAGCATGTTGGGCTCAGCAGAAGCATGCATGTGCACAAACACAAGCTCCCTACTATTGCAGTATGTAAATCAACCTTTCCAAAGGGTAACCATGAATATGTGCTCCCTTAGGGAGAGTTATATATAATTTTTTTTTTAAATATACATAATAACATTGTCCATGAACCATACTCCACGGCAACAGCATATACCAGCTATTAGACAAGATGGACAGTACATCTGACCAGGACAGGAATTGCCATATGAGTTATTCACCATTACTGGGTGATAGGAAGCACTCTGAATCCTCTTTGGCATTAGGTTGACCCTTTGGTGATCTAGGCAGACATGGGTATGCAGCATGGAACAGCATTTGTAGCTCAAGCTACTTAATCAACATGTGGGATTGCCTGAATGAGACAACCTAGGTTTTAATTCAGCCTTCCAACTAAATTTAACCCAGTAATGTAACATAAGGCAGCAACTACGATTAATCATCTTACATTAAACTGGTATGTTTCAAAAAGGAAACTACTTTTCTTTGGAGATATAGCAAAGTAAAACAGAAAGCACAGAGAGTTGTAAGACCTTTTTCCAACTAGACAGGTTAAGAATTGTGGAGAAAGACAAAGCTTGCAGAGCAGAGAACTCTTCTGAAGGGTATCTACTACTGACAGAGCATGTCCTCTGAGGCCTCTTCCACCACACTCCCTCTTGCAAATAAAAGCTTACAGGCCCTCAGATAACCCTTTCCTTTTTGTTAATACTCCAATAGAAGAGTCAAAGATTGAAGAACAAGAAAACTTGTTTTGAAAATTGTTTGTGAAGGAAAGAATTTCCGATATCAACGAATGGACTTAAATCTTTGAAAACTGTCAAAATCTGTTCCATGCTCCCACCCATGTGTTTTTTAGCATGATAGTTCAGCTAAGTCTTTCTGTGCAGTTAAGTGTCATCAGACAGGCCAGTCCCGATCAAGTCACACATCTCCCTAAAATTTGTCATGAACAGTTGCAACTCTCCCCTTCCTCCAGTCACTGCTTTGCCAATGCTGCAGTAACCATCACCACCACACCAAAACGGCTAACTTGGTCCTTACTCACTGCTCCAACAGCAGGACAACTTTTGCAGCCTGATTCCAAAGCCACCCATCACCTTGCAGAACTATGTGGTACCTGCACTGTAGGGACAAAGACCATGCAGCACTGAAAAGCACCACCTTGGCTGATGAGACACTGCCTGCTAGCTTCAAAAGGGGAAAAAAAAAAAAAAAAAAAAAAGACAGCTGTAAGGCATTAGTCACTTCTAAGACCACAAGACCACTGAACATTTTAGTGAGCATGAATGTAACTGAGCTTGTGCCTTCACAGCACAAACCAAGCCTTCTGGATAAGCTTGTAGTAAATGACTTTGCATCAAAGCCGTACCACAAGAAAAATGTAAATGCTCTACCCATTTAAGAAATACTGTAATTTGGTCTCTGTCACAGGTGTAGCATCAGTTCATCTTGTAGTACAAATATATATATATATATATATATGGGGTAATCCCTATACATCACCTATCTCAACAAATCCTCTTCGAAACATTTATCAACAGCACTCCTATTTATGTTTTTTACTTACCTCGCAGATTTTGAAATATAGATTTTATATTCAGAATCCTAAGGAAGTTAAGAACATTACCGTGACTTATCATGAACACACACATACACACACACACACACACACACAAAAACCACCCCAAAACCCAAAAGACTGATTTCTTGTTTCATGTTTCCACAACTTTCTGCTAGTGAACTGAGGGACAAAGTAAGGGAACCAGGTATCAAAATTTCTACTGTTAATGTAAGTGAAAAGTTTGGAGAGATTTAAAGGATCACTCCTACTGGAATAATGGGACTTGTGGAATAATGAGGCTCTTGAACAAGCATTAGAATCAGTTGTCATGTACCACAAAAAAAAGCCACTGCAGATTCTACATCTGCAAGGGCCCTGGCACCAAATGAAGTAGGCTTCTTTGCTCAGATCGCTGACTGGACGCCCCACACAAAAGATTATTTAATTCTCGGATCTGGTGCAGAAAAAACCCCCACATACAAGAAGCCATTAAGTTTCTGTGATTCTTCTAGAAGCTGTACCTGTTGGCCAACAAGGTCATCATCTCTCATTTAGGACTATCAGAAAACTGCTGAATTCTCATCTAGCGAGGGGAAAAGGGTCACAGACAGTTGTGAGCCTGCAGAAACTGTTTTCTAACAACCCAGGTTATCTGGGGTGCCTTCAGCTGTGATGGAAGAGAGGAACTTGATCTGCACATGCATCTGTACACACACACTTCCCCACCAATCTGGAGAAAGAACAGCTACCACCACCCTCAGCCTCCCAGGCATTGTGCATCCTTGCTTTAAGGACATTTGACAGTGTTGTAAAACTATTTGACTTTCAGTATCACCAACTCATCACTCTTCTGTTTGATAATCTTTTTTCCCTTATAACCTGGAAAAACTACCAGGTTTCTTATTGGTTTTGCTTATTTCTTAGGCTATAGGCTGCTTCTCCTCTACAAATTTCCACAAGTTCGCTGTTCCAAACAGCAGTTTGTATTCCAGTTTTAGTGTGCTTTTTAACCTCAAACTTTGTATCTAGGCTATTTTAATGTGGTGCACCAAACAAAAAACAAATCTAATAGATAACCCTAAGTTAGAAAGAGACTTCCGTTCACTGCCTCTTATTCTTCTCGTCCCAAACACTATTCATTGCACTTAAAATAATTTCCTCTGTGTCCAACAGAAGCACACACCATCTCCCTTAATCCAGGGCAGGAATCTCACACCCACAGAGGCACACCCATGCCCACAGATAAACTATACCACTCTTCCCCTGACTGCATTAAATTCGTCCTTTTTGTCAGAACATCTTACTAATCAGCACAAACAGAAAGCTCTCATTCTAGGACTGAGAACACAAACCCAGCAGAGAGCCTGCCTGTTTTCACAAGCAAGTTACACAGTCTTCTGTCTTGCTCTGTTGGTTGAAATTTGGCTTGCTGCTCAGAGGCATCTCAAATATATTCAGATTTTATATTCAAATATACCTGAACAACTTGAGGTCCCTACCTTTTTACCTTAAAAACTTTGAAGAGTTGGAATTAATCCTGAACCAAAGCAACATGCATTTTACAAGGTTATTAAAACAACCTTCCTGCTCAGGCTTGAGCCTGTGCCCTCCAATTTCCTTCTCCACCTCAATTTATCTTCCTCCAATTGAAATCACTGTTACAGCAGATGAGGTTTATCAAGCTTATCAAACAAAACCAGCAGCTCCTACATCCACAGCTCCAAATGAACTAAAATGAAAGGCATTCATTTGCACACTGCTCCTCCCCTTCCCAATTAAAGTAACAACTAATTTGGTAGGATGTTAGTCCCCAGCCATCCCACTAGGCAGGCTAAAACCACTCAGTGCTGAACTGGTTCAGAACCGTCCAGCTGTACATGTAAATAATTGCAGCTTTCATAGCCAGCGCTTTCATTGCCCTGTACAAATAACACATTTTTTCCAGAAGACTGCAGGAAAGACAGAACATGAGGCTCCTTGGGACCTACAGTCAATGCCACATCAGGATTAAAATTTAGGATTTAGACTCCTCTACTATACCCTTATTCTTCCAGACACAAATAACGCTGCTATCTAATGGGATGCAAAAACTCTTGGCTTCCTCTTACAGCTCCCAAGTAATCTCAGTTTTCCTTCTGCATAAAGGCTTGATCGGATCAGATGCATTCTCCAGAGCACAGCTTGCACAGACACCTGCCCGGACGGTGCTGAGTGCACACACAGTGCTCTGCAAGGAAGAAAACCCCTGTGGTGGCAATCTGTGCTGCCTGCGGTAAGCAATTCATTTTTGTGCGCTGGACGTGTGCCCAAATGTCCCAAACTGACTCAAAAGAAGGAAGTGACCCACCATCACCACCAGGTCAAGAAGGCATTTCAGTGCTGACTTTCTGGTTCACGCAGCATTTGCTCAGCATTTTTCATCACCTCTCTGCAGCTTTGAATGCTGCTGACTAGCAAAGGCAGGGTTTGAAACTGCTATGCCAGGGCTTGTTCCAGCTTGGCAAATTTAATTAAGTACAGCAGAAAAGTTCTCCTCTGATAGAGCCAAAGCTTCTTTGGCTAAACTGACTAAATCAACTGTTGTTTCTGCGAATGATGTTTCCACCATTTCTGTCCT
The DNA here is from genome assembly GCA_013401275.1 of Pandion haliaetus. Lineage (NCBI taxonomy): Eukaryota > Metazoa > Chordata > Aves > Accipitriformes > Pandionidae > Pandion > Pandion haliaetus. The sequence goes on along the minus strand of VYZV01031101.1, from coordinate 48,997 downwards.
CACTCTTTAAGTATTTTATCCCCTACCCACCTCCTTTTTCCCTTTTTTTTTTTTTTTTAAAGGTGTAGAAAATACAAAGACCACACAAAAAGAGATGATACAGAGGATCACATGGCTACCACTGCAGCAAGTTCAATGGCTCCCACAGTGCACTATATATGCATGTTGCCAAAAGCCTGGAGACCGCAAATGGACCAAAAGAGCATGCTGGCTTCTTAAACTCAACACTTTTTTTAAATATAGTGACAACACAAACACCTAGAAGTACTTGATGCATCATCGTTGACTTCTGCATCCCATTACAAAAATTTTTCTTAAACTAAACCCTTTCAGTCTTAATCTGCTCCTCTTAAGCTAACGAAGACACTTCTGTGAAGCTTGTTGTGTCACCCTGTATTTCAGTGGAAGAGAGCCAAGAGATTCTCAGCTTTGGTAATTTAAAGTTAACTGCATGAAAATGGTGGGCTTCCTCAAGCATATTTCCAAGGGTCCCATATAGTCTTAGGACTCGACACCGTGGCATTGTTGCACCTAAAAGGAGACACAAAGTTTTTCTGCTGCTTGAAAGGAGTTAGAGGAAGCTGGATGGGCTAACACTCCTGAGGCATACATTTGATGGCTGAACCATCACGTGTCTCCAAAGAAAATAACCAGCATCAGCTATCCTGAGATGGCTAGATTACATGGCAGGACCTGACAAGCCGTTCCTTGGCAAAATATTTAAACTCCACAAAATGGCCAGATAGAGCACCTAGGAGCCTGTATTAGCAAAAGTAGCCTGTGATCAGACTGCCTATATAGGGTATACCCTCAATTAAATTAATGCCGTTGACCAGGAATGACGCTTCTCCAGGCCTCAGGTATTAACCTGGAGTGTTTTTCAGGCTTGTTGTGTCACCCTTTGGACCTTGAAGACCTCAGCTCCTCAGAAGCGAGACAGGGACTTCTGCTGCAAAGGGCCTTCTCTCGGCACAGGTGCTGGTGCTCCACGCCAGCTGCAGAACCACCTCTCACAAAAACATTCCTGACATGTTTGAGGACGGGATCTCCAAGGAATACAGATGCTGTCTTCACCTCTCAAGATGAAGCCTGAAGAGTCCCACCCTCGAGGAATAAGCGTGGAGGCTGGGAAGAGGTGGAAGAACTGAGCTAGACAACACCACACCACTGGCGTGGTTTCCACAGGCAGTCAGGGCCTGCTCTGCAGGAGCCATTAGCAGACTTTGGAGGAAAATTTGGCAGAGGGGCAGGCTACTACCTCCTGCAGCATAAAGTTTGGTAAAGAAACAGGCCACCACATCAAAGGCTGTCATTTTATTCATTTAATTGCCTCAAAAAAAATCTTCTTCTCTTCACAGCTGCCTGCATGGAAGAAAAGCCCTCCCTTGCTCAAGCAGTGCTGGCTCAGGCGCAGAGCTGCGAGGAAAGCCAGGGTGGAAAACCAGAGCTGGTCGTGCTGCTCGCCAGCTGATGGCCATGTTTCCATCTGCCCAGCGGCGGGCAGGGCAGGGCAGACAAGCAGCCCCCTCTCCCGCAGCAGCCCCCAGCACCACACCGCTCACCAGGGCTGGGAGCAAGTTTGGAGAAAAGGTTAATTCCGGGAACGGCCAGAAATATGGCACTCCAGCAATGAGAGCACGAGTCCCCATGCAGCTTGCCGGCTTTCTGCTAGTGGTTGGCAACTGGCAGAAACAAAGAAAAAGTGTCAGTGACAAACACTGGTTTGCAGGTGCCAAGATGCTCGGGCTGGCCACTGAGGCAGGCCTTTCTGGCACAGTATATGGGCTGTTGTGTTTGGAGGTGGGTGGAAGGTGCCGGTTTCTTTTGGCTGCCACCACAGTCTTGGTGTGACATTCACCGGCAGCATATTAACTCGCTTGCCACAGCGAGGGAAGCATTGCGTTTCCAGCCCCATATTCAGTGATGCACATGGGTACCTGCACAGCTAAAGCAGCCACACCAGTCACACCCCTTAAGAAAAAAGAAAAATGCACCATAAGAGTGTTAGGAAGGACTGGATCACCCCCCCACCACCACCCCCCCATTGCATCAGAAGAGCAACTGGCTAAATAAATGGGCAGGACAGGATTGCGAGCCAGGACCTTGGTATCAGTGCTGCCAGTCCTGTTTGTCTCCAGCTGGAAAGAAGAAAACTGCAGAGACTTTACTCATTATTTTTGCTAAATCCTGCAGCAGGATGTTTTCCTGCCCTCCAGACCTGGATCGCGCAGGTCTGTGCTACCTCCAGTAGTTATACACATAAACAATCCATTAACGGTCAGGTTAACACGTGGCACTTTAAATAGATCGTAGTTGTCAGCATGTCTAAGCCCTACAGGTTGGCTGGCCATTTTATTTAAGAGACTCTGCAGTGCAATCACTGCAGGGAAGTAGGACTTTCCAGTCTGGATTATAGGGGCAGAGTATGATCAACTGTTTTTCCTGTTGTTTTTAAGAGAGCACAAGACAAAACTTCAGCACAAGTGAAAAATCAAATGAAGACTGAAAATTATTTCTTCTCCAATCTGTGCCTTGTATGCTTATGTATCAGAATAAATGCAAACAACCTGAATGCAGCCAGACATTGCATTTCAGAAAGCTTGGGCGGGGGCTGGAGAAAAGAATAGAAACACTTGGGGGATGAGTACGTGTATTCTAAAATACAAGTATTTTAGAAGACATCAACACATCACTAATGATATCTGGATGTCTAGCTTGCTTGGGGGAGGGCAGAAGGGGAGTCCTGCTATTAATAAACTGTGCTTAGTTTTGAAATTAAAAGCTCAAATACAAAGGCTCAGCAGTTCTCAAGAAAAAAAACCCAACTTTTTCAGCATGCAAGCTGCATCCCTTCTCCACAAAAAGTTGCTTTTAGAAACAGATGGCAGCCTGCAAGACCTAAAAATTCTTTGTCTGGAGTGGCAAACTAGGCCCTATTGCCCATCAAAGTCAACCGCCACATTGTGAAGCACTGACCCTAACAAATCCATTATGTTTCTTTCTACCACAATGCTAAACCGGACAAAATGAGTCAGACTTAATAGGAAAGGGTGAGGGATTTCAAATCCCTTTCCCTCCCATCCCCACAAAAATAACAACAAGAGGGAGAGTCTGTGTTGACCCTTCACTTAGGAGCCCTGCCAAACCCTGCCATTAGGGCTGCCCGTTTGGGCCAGGCTACCCGAAGGAGGATGGATTTGGGTTTGAAGCATTTATGCGGCGCTGTGCGATGGCTTTGAAGACAGCACACTATGTCAGTCAAACTCCCCGCACAGTCAAGAGCAAATATCCCGAGCAGGAAAGAAAGGCCCTTATGCTAGCTGAATAATTAGGTCTGATGTGCTTTGTAGTTTCTCAGCCCTCCCTTCCCAGCTCTGCCAAAGCGCTGTGCAGCAGCAGAGAGACAGGAAAGCTCTTCACAGGTAGCTGCAGCGGAGAGAATATAATGTTTTTTCTCCTGTGTCAGATGAACCCAGGCAACAGAAAGAGAAATGTGAAGAAATACAAGCTCATATCAAAGAGCTGCTGCCTTCTGTCAAGGGAGGAAACAACAGAGAAGCCTGCTGAGGAGGTGATGGATGGGGCGATGGTGTGGAAGGGATGGAAAAGCCTTTCCCCTGCTATTGGTATTTGGTGCATCTTGACACACAAAAGGAAACACCCATCACTGGTACTGTCAGCAGACACCTCCCAGCAAGGAATACATTTGTCAAGGAGAAAATCTCTCTCAATAACAGTGGGTCCGGTTTATGAACGATCCAACTGCTTTCATCTTGCATATTTAAAAATGAGATACAACAAAAAAGTCAAATGTCCTCAGAGCAACAGATTGGCTGGATTCTTCACACTCTCATAGAAATTGCCTCCCATCCCCCTTTACTGGTTTTCTTTGGCGTAAAACAATCTCTCAAGGACATGGCAACAACGACACTGAAATTCAAAGTGTTGAGATCAAACACACAAAGCTGATGCTCATTACAGCTAAATTATGTCACCTATCTGAAGGCTCAAGCTTATTATTTAAGACAATACAATAGCCATTAATCACAGCCATTGTGTATTGCTTGAAAGACGTCTAGAAAGCTAAAGAATACAACAGAGATTTATTATACTACAGTGCCAGATTTAATTACATGGTTTTCTCCTCAGTATCTCGCTGCTTGTAGTTCACCACCTGTTTGCACCAGAGGACCTGAAATAAAGATGTGCCAGCCCTTGAGGCTAGGCATGCAACAGAGGGCTTGTGCTGAGCTTTTGCTGTAACTGTTGTAGCAGCAGACCAGTGGGCAAAGAGAATGGACCATTTTGGGGGCAGCTGGCAGGCAAATCACTTGCATAGAGCTATTGTTTTTCTTCTGAAGTTTTAAATTTCCAGTTCCTTTTCATATATATTTATGTGCAGACAAAGTACATCGTTGAGCCTGTGCGCAAGGAGAAACAACTTGCTGTCTTCTTCCAAAAGCTGCAGTGCGAAGATTCATGCCCTCACCAACACAACAATGTATTTAAGCAGTACGTCTGTCTGCTGGCAACCTTCTAAGTTTGCATTTTCTTCTATAAATATTTAATGTAGAAGAAATGTTCATGTTACCCACTTTGCCCGAAGTGTTTTGACAGCCATGCTCACCACATGACAATGATGCTCTATTTAACACTGCAGCTGCAGACAGGAGGATTTGGTTTCAGTTTTATGCAATATTGTGAAACCGATGACCTCCTACAAAATAAACTAGATTATACATTTTTAAGGAGTAGAATTTAAATGCATTATCAAGACAATTATCAGTAAGCCACTGCAAGAAAGGAAAACAGAAATTTAAGTCCTGAATGCAAGAGTCTGCTTAAATTTCACTGCAATCCCTTTTTTATTAAATGTATTCAGAAAGTGAAAATAAAAGACAATCAACCCTGCAAAAGCTAAGTAGCCTCCTGAACTGGTTTCTCTTAACGCTAGAATAATTTCCAAACTTTCTGGACCGCAAATTATTGTCAGACCTCTACACATTTTTACCAACCAGTTAATTGAATCCGCTCAAAAGAAGAAGATGGCTCAGTGGACTGCTTGGCTGGCCCCGAGGGAGGTTTGGCACCAACCTCTCTCTAAAGTACTAAGACTCAGCATAGCCTAGCAGCAACTAACCAAGAGTCAGTCTTTCACATCTGAAGATTGCAACTTTCTTCAGGTAGAGAAAGTTCAGGGAAACAAAAAGGCTTAAATAACCCAGCCGGCCCAACCACACAAAACAGCTCTGCTACTGTTAGTGACGTGGAGACGCATTTCAAAATGCTCACTTTAACATGAAATCACCTAAGCACTGCTTGGAAAAAATATGTAGAGGTAACATAAGAAAGAGAAACTGAGTCAGCAATGTTTATCCCTTCTGATTTCCCCCCCAGCCCCTGAATGTAGTCTCGGTTATCCAGGGGCTCATTAGCGCACTCATCTATTACAAGCTTGCTGGAAGCATGGAGAGATGCCACTTTGGTATGAGCAGATTAATCAAGCATGGATTGCCAAGCTCCCACTGCACTGCAATGCAATGCCATTTCTTTCTATGCCGTTTCCATGGGCAGATTCAGCTAAATATTGCCATTTACCTCCAAGACAATTCATAAATGCAGAGTGATTATCCATCCCTTGCAGTGCCTTTTACTGGAGTTACTCAAAATTTAATGCACTTAATACAGTTTTATGACTCCTTATGCATCATTAGCACTTTAATACATCAGAATACAGTTCTTGGTTCCTAACAATATTATCAGAAAGGTCAGAATAGCTTTTTAAAACAATAAAGCGTGAGAGTGAGCTGGTTTGTCTTTAAATGTGGGAAGGGGGAAGATTAAGAAGGAATAAGAAAGTAGAGAACCCACTTCCCCAGCACATTCTGCTGCTGTATCTCCCATTCAGTGCATTTAAAAAAAAGTGCTTTTCCATAGACACATCTCTTGGATGCAATAGCACCAACACAGCCAAGTTCCTACATCCTTTCATCAAGCTTGAGGAAGGACTTGGATGCAGCAAACAACCATCCTTGCATTGCTATTTATTGCCAAACGTAGCTTTGCTCTCACCACCTGTTATCACATTACAGGAGCTGTAGCAGAATTGCTCCCCTAACAAATACTCTTCACTTGAGACTGAGAAGGAAAGACTAAGAAAGATGGCATTATCACAGTTGTACGGTTTCATAGGTATGGATGAAGAGCACTAGGATTTATGCAACAGGACACCAGGACAGAAATCACGGTCCTCTCATCTGTAGCTCCTTTTGCTCACACAAGCCTGTTAGCTCTGATCTGATCTTACCTCTTTCCCCCTCAGTACCACAAGGTACCCTTTATTTTGCAACCCATCAGATGGGCAGGAGGCAATGCACACTCTGCTCAGGATCCCAGCTATGCGGCTGCCAATTAGCCTGCCAGGATACCCACACGGAGGGGCCTCTCTTGCTTTATAAAGTGCTGTTGCTTTTCCTGCAGCCTTTGTATTATTGGAAGGTTAATTAGGATCTCTGCTCTAGCTGCAGGGACTTCACCAAAAAAAATCCCATATCTTTTCAATTTCATCTCTGACAAAATTAAATTGACCTATAGGCTCAGAAGTAGGTAGATAAGGATACAGATTGTTTTGGGGGATTGGTTTTTTTACTTTTAAAAAAAGAAAAAAGGAAACGGGTCTAGTGCGATCATGTTACCAATCACACAAGCTGAGTTTTGAGTGTGATAACACTGTAGTGTTAACAACACAGATGGTCTCCCGCTTAGTGTCAGCTTCCCCTTTGAGCTAGTAAGTGCACCACGAGCAATGCTGGGACACAGTCAGAAGTCATTGCCGCTAAGTGCTGACAAAATATTAACCACTAACTGAAACCCAAGACAGATTTTGAACTGCAAATAGTTTTCAGTTTTTCACCACTATCAAATACGATAGATCTTGGACACTCCACTCTGATAGCTGCCCCGAGCAATTCGTTCTCAGCTGTGGGACAGACCTAAATCTGTGCCTTTTCTCCCCAGCTCCTGGACAAATGTCTCTTCCAGCGGTAACACAGACTTGCTGGCGAGGAGCGTAAATACATCCAGGCCCCAAGACAAGATGTTTTCTCATTCTTACTCCTGCCAAAAGCACAAGAGCTGAACTAATCGGGGCCCCGAGCCCCTGGGTCACAGCCAGGGCACCCGCGCCAGGGACCTCAGCTCTTTCTCACCTGCTGACAGGGACAAAGCAGGGCTGAGGAGTCCGAGCTCATTAAGACACAGAGTTTTCATGGGAAGTTCAGCCCCCATTAAGCTAGAGGGTTTTTTTTGTTGTTGGTTTTTTTTTAACAGCATGTTAGACTGAGCAATTTTCAACAAGGCTCTTTCTTTCCCCTCCCAACTCACCACCCTGCGGGCGGCTCCAAGAAGAAAGAAAACAAAGACACAGACGTAGATACGACAGTAAGTTATTAACCAGAACTGCTATTGTGAAAGTTAACATCTCCCATCACCATTCCCCCTTTTGCTAAATATGATAGCAGACCACTGCTACAACTGCCTCATCCTATGCAGATGTTCGTATTTATACAGGAAAAAAATGATTACTTAATAGCATTCCTTACACCGGCATTCTTTCGCTCTTAATCATTCCTTGGTTTGAGATAAGAAATACTAGACTACACATCCCTGCTTGAATTAAGGGAGTCAGACAACATCTGCCATCACACTTGCTAAAGCCAGAAAGAGTCAACACATTTGCAAATGCTAGTAAAACAGACCTATCTTGAATAGCATCATCTTGGGGAAAAGGCTGAATGACTAATTCATCTCTGCTGAATAGCTGCTATCCCGATTTCCAGAGATAAATATTCTCCCTTAATAGATTCATAACAATAGTCATTAGAGACAAAGTTTGACAACCCAAAAAGGGGTGCATTAGAGACACGGTAGTGCCATTCTTCCTAGCCTTGACATTCTTCAAGTGTTTACAAGGCCAAACGTACAGCAGAATACACCCGTCAAAGCTCTGTGACAGAGCATACATCCACCATCAGTCATTTTACAAAGCACCTGGCAGTTTTTAAGCATTGTGAGTCATGACCAGCCATTTCATCTTTATATGATTACACAAAATTTTAGGGGTTTGGGTGTTTTTGGTGGTTTGTTTGGAATATTTTTTTTTTTTAAATAAAATAGGAGAATTCTGCCCCAAATACTTGGTGCTGTGTATTTTCAAATTGTTATACCGGAAGAATAAACAAAGTGAGAAAGCACAACATCTACATTACAAAAAGCCCCATTCTAGAAGCTGTGCAACATCCCTTCATCTCTCCCACACCAGCCAGTATCCCAGCCAAGAGAAAGTCTGTGTTAACAGAGCTGTTTTTTTGTTTTTAAGCATAAAAATTCTTAATTTTAAATTCATGTCAGAGTATTGCGCAGCATAAAACAAACAAGAATACCAAGTGGGAATACTGATGGAAAATAGTATTGTGTGAATAACTAACTAATCAGCAAATCCTCCCCTCCCTCAACAATGAAAAGCCAAATATTTACTCAATTGTATATTGCATTCTTTGCTCAAATACTTCATAGCTTGAATTAAAAAAACCAAAAATCTCAATTCTCTTTCCTGAGCATCTCACGGGAGACCATCTGACCGGATTAATCTCAGCAGCAACCTGGAGAAAAAGCAGGACAGTTGGCCTCTAAATCAGGGATTTGGACCCTCCAGACAGCCTCCAGGCCAGCAAGAACCTGGGCTCCAGAACCCGTCAGACATCTGAAGTCAGTGTAAGCAATACCTATTTGGACCTTGACAGCAGGATCCTCTCCCAGCAGGCTCCAGCTGCATCCCGAACGTCAGTCAGTCCAAAGCAGACTTCTTGGCCCATTTGATCAATATTTCATTGAGAAATTACCAGTTAAGTGAGCGCTTGGTTTCATCGTTTCATTACAAAGAGCTCAGCCCTCTTGTCTTTCGATCACAAGAGACTCGAAGCACCTCTTACACCTGGGCAGCCCCGTGTAAGGAGCATCCATGCTGACACATGCTTTTTCCTTGTAACTGTAATTAGTGCTAGCACAGGGAACATTGCATTACACCGCATGCCACTGCACACCAGTGCGTTTGTATGTGAAAATAGCTATGCATGGAAATGAGCAGAAGTTTATATAGATGCTAAGGGGTAAATGCAAATTTATACAAATAATTTCAGTCATCCATGAAAAGCAGCAGCCACTGCACACCCATGACAGTTGAGCTTTGCTTTTTTTTTTTTCAATCCTGTCATTGTTTACACAGAATGGTGTTTCAGATTAAGCCCCCTTACCCTTCCACATGTTAGTCTTTAACATGACAAGAGAATACCAAGAAGGGGGTGGACAGAGTATTCTTCTAGCTTTCATGCTGTGCAACCTACCACTCAGAGCTTCAAAGCACAATTTGACGCCATTTGATATAAAGCTTGTTTTTTAAAAAAAATTACTAGGTCCCAGAATTATTATTGCAATTTGATGAATAATAAAGCAAAGCCAAGTTCATGCTCCAAGGCAGGGGGACGACACTCACTCTCCAAGACTGACATATTTAAACACAGCCTCTGAACACAAACCAAGAACTGCTGACATTTTTGTATGAAATTGTGAAGGTTGTTCTCCAGTGAGAGAATGAGTTTTCTTTACAGATCCACCAAAACCAGACCCTTTCCCCCAGTACTATATTCTACTGAGAGTTAATTTTTATACTATCACTCAAAGCAGGTCACTGAGATCTAGCAAAGTCCTTCAAACCAACTCTACACGGACTTTACATTAGCAAGGGAATACTCTTTCCATTTCAGTCTTTAAGCATCAGTTTAGATGTTTTGATGTTATTTTTCATGGATTGGGTTGGTAGGTGGAGGACGAAGGAAGAAGAAAAACCTCACACCTTGAAGGAACATGGCTCGGCGTTTCCAGCGAGGCACCTTCATCAGGCCTAGGACACCCTAATGAGAAAGCTCTCAGCTAAGGTAAAATGATCAGACAGCTAAGTAAAACTATCTTTGACTCCAAGCAAGGAGCACAAATTGAGTTGTTTATATTTCCATACTGGTAATATAATAGAAGCTTCTTCCAGCCATGGCAGTATCTGACACCACAGCAGTCTGTCACACATTAGTCATCTCCCCAGTATGTGTCTTTTTTTTGTGATGACCCATCACCATGTCTTCCCTAATTACTTTTGAGATTATCAATATGGCTAATGTGACCAAAATACCACAGTGAAGGCCTACTGTTTCCTGATGAAATTTGTTTTTCCTCGATGCAACTTTTCCTACCATACATATTTTTTGCTATTTTCTGGTGAAGAGGTAGATAATGGGAAAAAAAAAAAAAATTGTAGGTTATTTACACTCACGAACTTTATGCAGGTTCCTCTCCACATGCACAAAAGATGGCTGAACAAGCTACTCGTAATCTTCTTCCCATACATGTAAGTGGTCCCACATGATCTCAAGTGGCACCAGCCAAACATCACAGCATTAACTGGATCAAAGTGCACATGCTGGTTTTTGATTTTTTTTTTTTTCTTCCCTTCATTCACATGTCTCATTGACTCCAACCTTCATTGCAACAGATCAGCAACTGCAGCAGGGAGCAGCGTGCCAGCCACATATCCAGCGTCAGCCCACGCAGAGGCTTTGTGGGCTGTACATTTGCCAGCATGTTTCAGGGACGAGCTGGCATTAAGGACAACTTGATTAGTCCATGACAAGCAGGTGAAAGAAGCAGCCGAGAGAGCCCTGATACCCTTGTCCTGCTGGCTTGCACGCATCTCAGCCTCTCCTGAAGCAGCTCATTTTGGAGATATTGCTACGGTGAGTTCTGCACTGGCACAGGAGAGCTGTGGGCAGGATGTCAGGGCACTGGCATAGCTCCTGCAGCGCTGGGAAATCGCTCTGGCGAGGACAGAAAGGCTTCATGGGCAATCAGCTGAGCAGAGAAATCAATACTACAGTCATGCACCACCCTGAGCAATTCTGACATATTTACGGTTTCTGCTCTCCCCTTTTCGGGGGTGGGGGGGGGGCGGGGTATCACCTTCCCCTAGATACCGCCATCCTCCAGTGCCGTGAGGACCACTGCGGAGGCAGACATCGACACGGGAGCCTCTCCGCTGGCAACAGGGACCTTCACCTTCACCGTAGGCTCAAACCCACCATCTTTGCTCGTGCTCCCTACCAACACCCAGCCGTGACAAGGCCTGATCCGGCACTGCCGAGCTCTTCAGGACACATGGATGTTTGCCTTTCAGTGCTCTTCGCTCGAAGCAGGTGGCTGCAGTCCTGGGCACCCCAGCTCTCCCCAGCCACCGCACCACCAAGCTGCCAGGATGGGGCCGCTGGTGACTTCAAGCTGATGCGCAGGAACAAGATTAGGGTTGGATTTAGGTCGTTCTTATAAAGGACAGCAGCTCAGCCATTCTGCCTGCCAGCGCTTTGATTACTACTGCAGTTTACACTACATGAAGGAAAAAGGCTACCTACTGCAATATTAACATGCCGGTTACTAGGATTTTTACTAAGAAAAACCCCTCACGTACATGGCCACACCTGCTTGCTTCTGTGCTACCACAACAGCCACTGGCAGCAAAACAGCCTCCAAGAGTGCAAGAGGGTTTAGTCTTTCTAAGTGGAAACTAAAACAGCAGCTTATCTGGCAAAAAAAGTACAAGAAATTCTCTTTGGTTTAGCATTAGTGAGTTAGTGCTATTGATAGGAATAATGATGTTTTTCCAACTCAATCAATACCTTATTTTCAAAGGAATACAGTATAAAAAACTTAGATGAAGGCAAATGTGTAACAGCATAGTCACACCAGGGTTGGGGGAGCATTTAAATCCAGTGTCTGTCTGGCATATATAAAGATAGAGAATGAAAGCACTATTACTAAAGCATAATAATATGTCACAGCTATTAGCAATTCCACAAATGGTCTGTTATCCAAGTATGCAAGAGAGCTACTTCTTATTAAAGGTTATCATAACTGGAGATGATACTTGTCAATAATATTGACAATTCTTTATAAAAGCACTGTTTCATTTGGCTGCAGAAATCCTGCTACAGGAGCTAAGTCTTTAATGTATAATTCAGAAATCTACTCAAAAAAAACCCAAAACTGTGTGGTTACAATTGAATTCTGTTTTTCCCCAGTAGCAAAAAAGAAATACATGTTTAAGAATAAACCATTACAGCAACTATCCGTGCCACCACCTTTAAAGGTACAGAAGAGAGCAAAAACTTTATTTCTATTTCAGCATTGAGTTGAGGTTGCATGGAAGCAGGGGTTACCTCCATACTCCCTTTAACTAGAAACACAACAACTTACTTATGCAGACTAAGATCAAAAGACTTGTTTTCCCATGAACAAAATATTAACCCAGCTTAGATTTTTATCAAACAGGTTTCCTAAATGTATACCCAGTGTTTCATTGTTTATTATGACAATTCACAAAACCCAACAGTTAGTTCAATAAGCCGGCTACTCCATCCAATCTCTCCTCCATGAGACTTGCTTATTCCAGCCATAAAGTCAGAAGATTTAGTGCTGCACTTGAGCATTGCATCTTAAGGGGGGCAGGAGAAACACTTGAATCCCATCCCTCTCACAAGCCCTGTAACCATCAGAAATCCTAAGCAATCTACTGCAACTGCTTCTGAGGAGCGGGTAAGTTGTACAGCATAAGCCATCTTCTCCTCTACCCGTACCACTCTCACCCACATTCAGGTTACTTAACCTGGACAATCCCTCCAAAAATGCTTTGTGCAACTCTGGACTGTACCTAAAAATGAAAAGCAAAACTCCTGTAGCCCAGTTTTCATTTGTCGCAACTGAGTAAGTCACAAACAGGAACTGCAACTGCTTAGATATTCCTTGGTCAAGGGAAATTTCTCAGTCTATTTCCAGTAAACTAGGAAAAACCCCAATTACTTATTTTCAGAAAAGCCATATACACAAGAAGTTGTATCACTGTAGTAATGCCACCAAGTTTTCTGGCACTGCAGGGTGACTTGGCATGAAGGAAGTGCGATGGAGAACTGTGCAGCCTGCAGGGAGGCTCTGCAAGGCATGATCATGCAGGTGCCAAGCACACACAAGTATGAAAAGGTCTTTTAGCTTTCTAAAAATAAGAACCTACTAGATAAGAAGCACAGTTAGCCAGACTGCAACATGCCCTGTTTGGTTTCCAATGTTATGAACCGAAGTAGCATTTCACTGGGGGGAAATTAATAAACAATATCTGGATATTTGCAGGGAAACAGCATGAGGTAGAAGCAGTGTTCATTTCCCCCAAGACATTCAACATTTCCAATGAGTGTGACTAGTAAGCACTCTCAGCTTTGCTGATCATAAAGGATAAAAAAAAAAAAAAAAAAAAAAAATCTATCTTAAAAGTACAGTAAGGAAGCTCTCTACAGCTTTAAAGTATACATTGAACCAGGACAATAAAGTAGTAAATCTTTACACAATGGCCAAAACTACACAGTGCAAAATATGTTACTAGACAAGATACAGTAACTAGGATGTCTCCTCTCTAATAAGCATAGTCTTGAGGTAATATTTTACGGTTTAAGTATGGAAAAAAGCTATAAAACTTTTCATTTCACACAGCAAGAGGGCTACCACAACTCCACCAATATTCACATTCTGAGACACAGAAGGCACCATCCAACATGGTCCTTCAGGCCCCAGTTCCTGTGCTGGCTTACCACATCCTCCTCCATCCAAACTGCTCTGGCAACAGCATCTTCCATGGAGCACAGACCAGTCCTCCCGCTTGGGAACAAAACACCCATCCCTAATTCTCTCTCTGCTTTCCTCCAGAGCACTAAATTACTTCCCTAATAAAAGAAACTCCATTTTCTTTTTAATTGAGTCATATGTATTCTGGATTTTTATAAATTATAGTTTGCAACACTGTAACAAGATACTACAAAATTTAATATGCTCTCAAAGCAAAATGTAAAAGCTGCTACAGCCAGAAAAATCTCATGCCTTGCACATACACATATAAAGTTCATATAGTATGAACAAAATATGGAATAGAAACAATTTAATGAACAATTAGGTCTTTTTGTTTAAGGCAATGTTAAATATTTACTATAACAAGTTCATTTAAGCACATGCAATTCCAAGGCTGATAGTCTCAAAATGGCTTTACCTGAAAGAAGCAGGCAGGAAGATGAAAGTGAAGCGAAAACATATTTTCCATCAGCCCTGAACATGAGAGAAAAGCTCCCTTCATCCTATTTTAGTGGAGTTCAACAGGGCACAGAAACCAATACCAAAATTTTCATGCTTTTCAAGATATTTCACATCAAATACCCTGCTTTTCTCTTCTGACCTCTCCAACTAAATCCTTTGTCTCCTTTCCTCCCTCAAGTCCCTAGAAAGACTTTTTTTTTCTTCCATCCTTGACTGAGAGCTTGGTGATAGTGCCACAAGTGTTTTGACAGCATTATAATCCATACGCTACTTTGCTGCATGCTCGGATACACTACCAAGCTGAGCAATAGGTACAACAGCTTTTTACTTTTCAAAATTAATTCACTTGAAAAAGCAAAATGAATCCATTTGAGAAGCCAGCTGTGGAGCAATTTCCTATTAAAAAAAAGAAAAAAAATCAGGAAAATCGTACCAGAAAAATAGCATAAATGCAAAAGGAGGAAAAAAAAAAAAATCTAAGCAAAATGAACCATTTGCATGGTGGAAAATTCTCATGTACCACATTTATTTTAAACACTGAGCATCCACAGCATCAAGAACTATAAAGAAAGTCACTCTTCCCTAAAAGCATGTCAAGACCTTATACAACTTTAAAACCTTGATTTTACATCATTTTGTGAACAGACCTAACAACCCTACAATAAGAATTAAAAAGGGAGTTCTTCACTCTGCCTCCAGGAGCATCACTGAAACATTTCACTTCACGCCTGTGCAGTAGATGGTGGTTTTTTGGTGGGTTCTTTTTTTCTTCTTTTTTTTTTTTTTTTTTACTGCAGAGGGTTTGCGTGGAAAGAGATTTGGGGCTCAAGCCATCAGGCAAGGAAAGCCTCACACAGGGGTGGGTCCCCGGCTGTCCCCACAAAGGGAGGGTGCAGGTCAGGGAGCTCCAGATGACGCCAGAACTGACTCACCGGCAGTTCCTTAGCATGCCACATACCCCCGTGAGGTCTCTGTGCCTCAGCTGATCACCAGCAAGTCCATCTGGAAGCTGAGAATCCCTCGAGGATTTTCTAACTTCTGCTTCTCTTTTCACAGGAGAGGCCCCGGGGCCACAGAAGAGCTCCTCTCATCCTGTCATCTCCTCTCGTCCTCCTCTGCTCAGCCCTAGTGCAGCTCCAGTCAACCAGACATCCAGCCTTGAGCAAGGCACTTTGTGTGTGCTAGCTGCTAAGGGATTCACAGGTTTGGAGATAAGCAGGTTCTTGATTACTTTTTTGCTAAACTGGGGATGATCTGTGCAGCGGCTTAAGTCTCAGCAACTTTTCATTGACGCCATGACTTACCTCAACAAGCTCCTTAAGCACAAGGATAGCAAGACAGAAAGCTATCACAGCTACATAATTCAATACTGAAAGAACAGAATAATTTCTTTCTACAAAATGTTGTAAGAGCATTTTTAGAAAGAAATAGTCTTCATTTGTGCATTTCCTGTGATACAACAGACTTTCTGTTCCCTCAAGCATCTTTCTCCCCACCTATTCTGGTAATGAATTCAATCCTAGTAGCTTGGGTTTTGGAACCTGCAACAGCTTTCTAGATGGGACGTCACTACTGCCTGCCTACGGCAGCATTAATACTCCCCAAGCTTCAACAGAAATGTTTTCTCAGTTACATCTAAAACCAGAGTTAATTTTTCCATGGCTGCATTGTATTTGTGGCTCACAGCACTCCCTGTTCCTCCCTAACATTTCCAACTGCTGAGCTCCCAGCTGATAGCAGAAAGCTCTTGTCACGAGTCCCTAAAAATATAACATTGCTCAGCGGCAATATTAAGTGCCGTCATATTTCTGTTACTCCACTTCTTCCCTTAACATATCCCAACCCTCCTAGGTATTAAGAATGCCTCCCAAATTAGCATTACCAAAAATTTTTGTATGCTCAAACCATACTGCTGGACGGTGCCTAGTTTAAACGAGTTACAAAGACCTTTTTACTTGTTATTTCCTACTGGGGGGAAGGGAGAAAATAAAAAAAAAGTGCCCCACTTGCTTTAAAAACAACTACTTGTGGCAATTTCTCTTTGAATTCATTCATGGTTGCACTGTATTTTATAAATGGGCATATCCCAGATGTGCCAAAATGTCTTTCTTTTACTGAAAAATGAAGAAGTACACTTCCTTTAGCTTTGAAATCTGCTTAGTATTACTGGAGCAGTTTGGCTAAACCTCCTGAACGCCCATAAAAGATGAGCCCTGTAGCCGAGCCGCTACACTGCACGAACCCAGCGCCTCCAGCCTGTCCTTAAGCAGTGCTCCCCAAAAACACACCTGCACATCTCACTGGGAAACGGAGCAGAAATCAGCAGAAGACAAGTTCTAAAGTCTGTGTGTACTCATCAGGGAAGGCACAGTCTGCCAGCCAACACTGCTTTAAAAATAGTTTTTTGCAGATAGAAGAGTTAGAGATGACTCAAAGTTTAAGTAGCTGAAACCCCAATAGGTCATATTATGCAAATCAAACCCTGTACGCCATCAGCTGGGAGATGGCTCACGAGCCAGAAGTTTTCTACTAAAAGCAGCAAAACCGAAAACATACAATTGCGGTTACTAGTACATGTGAAAAAACAAACAGAGATTAAAGCACATGTGGCTAATGCTTCAGCTTGGAGATCCTAGGGCTACCTCCAGTGTGCGCTCACTGCAAAGGGAAAAGATTAGGTACCCTGTGTTAAGATAAAGCCCCTTGGAACATCAGGTGCGTGTATCTGCCCCTTTTACAGGTGACAAAAATAGGAACTTCAGCCAGGGTACATAGACTTGATCTACATCACTGATCATTCTCCTGCACAACCAGAAGGAGAGGTACTTCCTGATGCAATAGCAGCGGAGACCTCGCCAGGATGCCATCACCAGGCAGAGGTGCCCACCGTGACAGCTCCAGCCGCCTTCAACTTCAGTCACATACAGCTCAGTCGCCTGCAGTGCGAACGCATAGAACAACGGTCAAACGTACGCACTTCAGTGCTTTCAAACTCACAACTCAGTGAGGAAATGTTTAGCTTCCATGCAATTAAGCCCCGGTATTAAGCTTGCAGTCGATGTAATTTTATGTGTAAAAGCCTGACTTAAACAGTTCCTTTTACATAAGCAAAACTGACATTTAACCTTTTCCCAACATAATCAGCTCACATCCAGTCATGAACGCTCCAAAAATAAACGTTTTAGAAAATGCGTTAGATCTCACAGTAATCATTTTGTTCTTTAATTCTGTAACATTTTTGGGGGTGGAGGGGAAAGGAAGGATGCAGGAAGACTATTTCTGAATAGACATAAGATGCGAATAAAGCAGCATAATTAAAGATGCGATTCCATTAATTTATTCAGCTCTTCCCAGATCCCTCCCCACCCCTTTCCAGGGCAAATAGGGAAGAAAATGCGTCTGCCCCGACAGAAAGCTCGGTCATTTGGCTCCCTTCAATTCCGCAACCCTCCGTACCCCTCTCCCGTCAGTCGCAACCCGCTGGCCGCGGCTGAGCCCACCCGCCGAGGGCCGGCCAGGGCTGCCTTTCCCCTTCCACCATTAGGGACCAGGGCCAACGGCGGGTCGGCGGGGCCCGGCCTGCGGGGGAGGGCGCATCCCGGCGGCCGGCAGACAAACGCCCCCCCCC
>VYZV01031101.1:16017-30213 GCA_013401275.1 Pandion haliaetus | reverse complement strand
GGGGGTGGGGGGGGAGCGGGGGGCTGGCGGATGGCTTTTGTGCGGTCTCCATCCCTGCGCCGTGATTAATGTCACGGGTACCACGTTAACTTCTAGGAGGGAGCACTATTTCTTTGCTACATGCGCTCTGTTTCAAGGCAAACATCTAAAACGCTGCTTCATTCCCAGTCTATTTAAGATTTACTAACCATTCTGCCGCTCCGGGAAGAAATCAGTATTATTTTATCCTCGTTGCTAAAAACCCTCCCATTATTATTACCCGATGCCAAAGGACTGGCAGATCCGTTCGGGAGTGGCACCTACTTTTTAAGGGGCAGAGATGATTCTGCTGAAGTTCTGAGATTTTCTTCTCCAAACTGATGAGATCCCTGCTTATGTCAGATAATTCTGCCGCTTGTATATTTAAGGAGGTTGCCTGCAGAACTCAATATGCACTTTCATCCTTCTGCATTTATCTGTTTACTAGTCTTGGTCCACACAGTCTGTAATAATTAGTCTCATCCTTTGCTTACTGTGGACTCTTATGACCTCTTTCACTTACCTCTCAGCAGCGTGAGCCACTTTTTTTTTCTTTCTATGATTTACATTTGTTCTTATGCAACAAGCACCTTTGATAAGGAAATGCCTGCAAGGAACCTGATATTTCATCCAGCATGGGTCATTTTATGGAGGTATGTGGAATAACTGTTCCTTCCTACTTGGAAGCAACCTAGATCAGGATCTATCTCTCTTCTTCCCTTTGAATTAGTAAGTTTTATGTCCTTTTACTTCTCTGGTTCCTCTAGTGCTCTACTGAAAGCAGACAAGAGCTAAAACAATTTCCTCACTTCCCAATATCCCCAATATCCAAGAAAGAAGCAGCTGAGTCCTCCATCACAATCACTGATTCTGGTGGTTGCAGCACTCAGTGTAACAAACTGAACCTTGCTGGATCCACGTAGGAATTTGCCAGGAGACCAGTTATTTTCTCGACTTTGCACTGAGAGCTAGGTTATTTTGTTTAGTTTGGTTTGTTTATTAACTTGTATGTATTTGCTTATTCAGCTCTAGGTCAGATGATAAGAGTTAAGTCAGCCTCCGACTCTCATTCAAACCTAATTGCTCTTACTGTGGAGAAGTACCATCTTATTCTCATATTGTAGGCTTCTCTTTTGGAGGCCCAGTGGCATGGGTGGCTCCAGGTGGTCCAAGATAGAGGCTTCACCAGCCTCTCTAAAGGATGTATGGGTTAGGACTGCTTCTAAGATTAACCCAAAAATTAACACAACAGTCCTGACCTTTTCTTCTCCATGAGCAGCAGGCAACTCTAGATTGTTTTGGTTTAGCTGTCTTCTGTACAGGACACCATTTTTTTGCTTGAATAAAGTTCAGTGCACAGACACTTCAATCCCAATGAAATCAGTAATACATACAGCGTTAAACAAGGGGATAAAGCACAACACATCAGATTGCAGGTATAAAATCTAATAGACTCACTCCTCTTCCGGGAACAGCTGTGAGGTTGAGCTCCCACTCCTGTACATACAGCTCCCACAGACACGTGTTGGAGTTTCATGGGGGCAGTGATTTCTTCTTCTAAGACAACTGATCTTCTGGGCACAAACATCATCCCAATGAGGCCACTCAGCTCCTTTGCAGTGCCAGCAAACCTGGCGGTGCCAAGTGTGTCTGAGCTCTGATAAGTCATGTTATGTCCCTGGACCTGGATTTTTCTCATCTAAACCTCTCCATCTAAGTTGTTCCAGTCTTTCCCTCCAAGCTGGTCTAGCTTTAGACACTGCATGGTGCCTTTGGGTAGCTCTTCTTCACTCATGTTTTTTTCCTCCATCCTGGCTTTTATCCCAAGAAATCAGTAACTTAGGAGATTTTAACAGTGAAAGTAGGCTTGAAAGTTAGCTCACCAGACAACAACGTGAATTATAATTAAAAATTTCAGAGCCCAGCTGGGGGATTTTAGTTACATCAAGACCCTTTTCTTCCTGCCCAGTGACAATACTTTCCTCCACTCCAGCAGGTAGACTGGATACCCATTTACAGCTAATTTTTCACTTGCTTTCTGTCACTCTTCAGTGACATTTATGTCAGCCCAAAACAGATAGGAACACAACCAAGTCCGCTGTAAGCCGCTTCCTTCTTCTATCCAGATATAAACAGCTGCTTCCAGGAAAAGGAGGCAGAGGCCTTTGCCTTTGGCTGGAACAAGCCTACACAGCAGAGCAGAATCAGCTAAGTTGTGCTGGCTTGCAGCACCCAGGATCACTTTGTGCCCACCCCATGCTCTGTTGTGCCATGAAGTCTTCCCACATCAAGCATGCGAGTAAAGTGCAATGGCACCTCTCTGTATCACAGGCTGTTGCCTGATGCACACTATCTTATGATGCACAGCACAGGAAAGCATCGAGGTGTTCCCTCAATATGCGTAATTGCCTTTTCTCCATACTGAGATTTTTTGCACTACTTTTTTTCCAGAATCTAGGCATTGTGGTTGTCTTGTCACCATCCAAACCCACCCTGCACCGGCCACCAGTGCCTCTCTAGAGGGGCTGCCCTTCTTTAGAGACAGGCCAAACACTTCTGGTCTACTTGCAACATCAATTGCTTAAATTTCACAGTGGTCACAGGCAGGTCACAGGTAGGGCACAGTGGAGCTTCTTGCAAGAGCAAGAGGATAAAGATGAGACTGCAAAGCATCATGAACTGCTGCACATACTCACTAATCAGCCAAATGCCATGGAAAAGCATTTGTACAGCCTAGGAAGAGGCAGTGACTGATAGGATTGTGCTGTGAGGCACATCTCGGATGATTGGAGGTAACTCGGTGGGATTATGACTATTTTTTCCTTTCACCAACAACGCATGTTAAAGCTCCACAAGGGGCATCGATAGGCTGGATGTCCCCTATTCAAAGCATATTAACAATAATCCAGGGGAGATAAGTCTTGTCTCTGGCACAGCAAAGCACAAAGCAGCATCAGAGCACTAGGAGCTTCTTATGTGTTCTTCCAAGGAACAGGGATATGGTAGGATTCAGAGTGGGATGAGGACAGAAAAACTTACTGGCATAGACCAGGTCTGCCTGGGACTTTTTGCTTTGATCTGCTTTCCTGTGACAACAGCTTTGTCCCATCACCAGCTGAACACAGCGAGGGAAGGTTTTTGGCTTGGTGGATTTGTCCTTCTTCCTCAGGTACTTGTGTCTTCAGTTGCAGTGAACATCTCTATCAAATTGGTTCAGCTTTCCCTCTCCTTAACCTCTCAGCGAGTCTTTGTTTCACAGAACCTGTTAGTTTAAACTGGGTCAAATGCTAACAAGCATGTCAGCCCCCCCCCCTTAGGATCTGCCATAAAAGATCAGGCTACAGGCCCGTCAAGCAGTTTGCCCTACTTCTGCAAGGAGCCAATGCCCTATGCTTCAGAGAGGTGGAAAAAACCTGCTAGTTAAAGATTACATCCCCTCTCCTTGCTGTGACGCCCTTGCTTCACTTTGTATTTTCTTCAGCGTTCTTCAATGAATTGGAAACCATGCTGCTGGTGATGGATTGCTCAACTCCTTCACACAGCCCTACAGTTCCCTGTAGAAGATCTTTAACCAGCTGCCAAGCCACATTGATTTTCTATTGAAAGCCTCTCCTGTTTTGCTCTACTATCTATGGGGTCATGAGATCCTGTAGGGTAGAAGAGAGGCAGAACAACTAAGATGCAATACAAATGTCCGTAACACTCAGAAGTTTCCTACTTTTGGCTGACTTTCAGCGTAGCAGTTCACAGTGCTGTGAGCTGCTTCACAAGAAGCTAAGTGTGAATAGTCAGCTGAAAAAAATGGGCTAAGGATGGGATAAGGATGGACTGTAAGACTGAAATTGAAGTCATTCTGGCACAAAGCAGAGAAGAGTATATAGCAGAAGTGGGAAGAAAAACAACAACAGCAGAAGATTTTATAGCAAGGTTCATAAAGAAAGCAATTCTTATTCTCCAAGCTTATGCAAGAAGACTACTTAAAGCATTGGAAAGGTATTGGCTGCTGTAGGGTTTAAAACAAAATAAACCAGATCACTAGCCATAAGGCATAAAGCAAAGAACATTTCCTCCAGCGCAATTCATCGTTGCTTAGAAAGCAGATACTGCAGGCACATATTCTAATATTAAGTTATAATACCATTAAAGCAAGTAGCTCATCTTCTATACTGGCCTCCTATCTATAAAGATTAAGCTTGAATAAAAGCACACGGCTTTCCTCTGTCACATTGTGTAATTATTATTCATACAGCAGAATTATAGATAACAAAGTACAAGATGACTACTTTCCTGCATCTCTGCCATAGGATCTCTGAAGCTTCAGTGATTTAAAATTTAAAGGTTTAAAAATCTCTAATTCTCTATTGTAGCTCATTGCATTTTATTCATTTTATGTACATCCATCATACCCTTACCCTCGCATTGCAAACACATGTAGACGCATTCCACTCTTATCTGCTTTCAGAGAAGATCCTTAAGGGAGAGGTTTCACAAAGCAACTGAAATGATTTAATAGTTAATTGCACCTTCTTCCCCGCTCCCTGCCAGGACTGGCCCTGTGTTCCTGCTGCTTACTTCACAAAAAATCTGTAGCCTTGTCTGCCTCCTTGGTGAGTGCATCCAGTTCACCATCAGAAAACAGATCCTAAAACATGGGCAAGTATGGAACTATGTTGCCTTTCGTCATTTGCCTGGTCGTTGTGCTGCAAGCCAGGCTTCACAGCATGCAGCTCAGCACTCTGCTGAGGAGGCACCTCCTCTTCAGGGCTGGCCTCATCTCCTGTGTTTCAAACCTCCCCCCAGCCTGAATCAGCCTTCTGAGGGTTTCAGACCTCGGGGGTGAAGTGGCAATGACACCCCAGGCAGATAGGGCACATGGACTTTGAATGCTGCCTCAGAAACAACTCCCAGGCAAATCCCACAGTTACCATGCCCAGTTTCTGGGAGTTCATGTCCTTTGCCACCCTGCCCTTTCCTCACCACGTGTTCACTGGCACAGAATGGCAAAAATCTGTGGTGACTCCTGCCATTTCACTCCACTTCTGCCTGTGATTTTACACTGAGCTTGTGAGATGCCCCTCCTCCTGCCAAACAACCGATTAGGTGGGCTTTCCTCCCCCCCACCCCCATGAAGTCAGGAGAATGATCATATGCAACCATTACCTTTTGTATGATTAAGTGCCAAGGCCCAGAGGTCAAAGACCATGTTTTGCTCAGTGAGGTACACCTTCTGCTCTTTGGATGTAGGAGACACACAGGCTGTTCCAGCCGCTACAGAGATAAAACCTAATCAGCAAAGTACGCTGCTTGGATAAATCACTAGCATGTCACACACTAATGGAGGCGTTGTGCCGGGACCATCAAGCTAAAGAACCCACACAGAGATTTCCATCCATCTCTGACAGCATCACTCACTCACTGCATGACCTTGGCCAAATCGCTTGTAGCCTGACTTGCAGAAGCATCAGCCTCTTGGAAATCAGGTCAGTGCACTCCCTGTGCTTCAACTGCCCTGAGGAAAAGAAAGCAAATACTGCTTCTTCTCTGCCCGAACATCTGCCAGACACAAAGCTCTATTGTTCCCAAAGCTGGCCCTGATGGCATCGCACCGGGAGGCAGATGGACCTCTATGCGGTCAGCAGCCCCTGTGTCGAGTCCTTCCAGCCCACGCATCCCAACGCCATCATCTGCTGACAGATGCTTTTCACACCAGGCCTGAGATGAGGCAGGTATTCAGTGCGGACAGCAAGCCTCTGTTCTTAATTTTAAAATAATTTTTGCTCTCTGCTGAGGATGTTTGTTTCCCTGCCTGTAAACTCCAATTCCTCTGTTTTCAGTGCTCCAGGACCCTGGCACCTTACAATCTGTCTGCTCAGGAAAGACCCGAGGAAAGGGCTGTGGCCTTTCTTTTAAAAACACTAGATGCTTCACAGGTACATACTGTGGCAAGGAGAAAGGCAAGAGGAGATCCTGGCAAGCTGCTTGGACCACATGACCACAGCAGTATTGTCTGCGGTGGCAGGGGTTGGGGCACAGCCATACCAGTGGTCTGTGCTCCCGTTAGCTGATCTCTGGTGCTGGGAAAGCTTCCAGAGAAGATGCGCTCATGCTCTCACATCTACCTGAGTAATAGCACTGTGTTCAAAGCCTAGTCACAAATACTGTTTTTCTTCATCTCCATTTCCAAAAAATCAGGCAGTCCCATGTCTGCTGATACCAGTGGGAACGTGAACCAACCCTATGTTTTCATGCGCTCTGGACAAAATCTGTCCATGAACAGCAGGTAAGCTCTTTGTCAAAATGCCTTTGGCCTCTGTACAAGTGTAATTAGAGTCTGATTTCAACTTCCCTGATTTCAATTTCCCAACTTCCCTTTGAAGCCTTATTCAGTAAGAAGTGCCAGACACCCCGCATCTACATTACAATGCATCCTAGCACACTTGAAAGCCCAAGGGCATGCTAAAGAAATCCAAATCCACCAAATCCATAGCCAATATACAACATGAGATCAAGGACAGATGAAAAGTATTTCCTGCAATGAATATGCATTGTGAATTGTTTTGTCATTTAGCGAGGACTGCTGCTTTGCTGGATGCTCTGTTACAATATGTGTTCACATCATTGCAGCGGTGTTATGTTATGAATCTAAAAGCAGTTCTTGCTAATCAAAGCACTAAAGGGTCTGTTTCAATTTCCTGTTAAAAACACTAGTAAGAAGTCTGAACATTTATGTCCAGAGGTTCAGACATATCTCTTTGCCACTTATTCTTCATGCCTGATAACAGCACATTGCCTTGAAGTACTTGCTGCTTAGGAGACTTACTACTGACAACAGCTAGACTGTAGCTTTCCTGCATTGGCTTACTGCACTCTCACTTTACTGGAAATTGGCTCTGAGCTCACTTCGAACAGGAGAGAGATCAAAGTGGTTCACTTCTCCTTGAGGATCGTATTTCTTAGTGACTTCCTTGCAAACCAATAGCCCCAACTTATTTAAGCCCGGATCCATGCTGAGCAATTCCAGCTGTTCCTGTCAAGCACATCCTTTGGGGGTGGGAGCATTTGACACTGTCTGATGTGGTGATGGGCTAGTTCAGCACCTCCCTCCAGGCTGAAATGCAATTATTACTGGGAAACCCCAGTAAAAAGTATTTCCCAGGCTAAATCAGAGCCATCGGCTCTCTTGCCTGGCTCTCTTTGGTGTCTGGCACTGTCAGTGTGTCCAGCTGCTCTGACTCTGATGCCAGCCCATGGGTGGGGGCCAGGGTCAGGCCCAGTGAGGGGAACCAGGCTGCGAACACAGCCCCAGGATGGCTGTGGGGAGGGGGGTGGCTTAGTGGAGCCCATGGACAGGCAGGGCAGGGCTGTGGGGAGCTGGAGACCAGCCCTGCTGTGACATTGCTGGGGCAGGGACAGACAGCCCCAGGGGTGCTGGAATAGGGTCCTGGGCTGTGGACAGGGTAGGGGGAGCCCCAGGGAGTGGGCAGGGCCAAGAGGACCCATTAGTGCCCTCAAGGCCCTGACACCCAGCACATACAGCCAAGATGCACCAATTTCAGTTGTGGAAGTGCTTACTTTCTTGTTTGGAAGATGACAGACCCCCTGTCTGCTCTGTTATCCTTGGGCCACTTATTCAAACTGAGGATTAGCCTGCCTGCAGATGCTCCTGCCCTGGTTCCCCCAGCACCATTTCACAGTGCAGCAGCCAAAAAAGCACTCCAGCTGGATGCAGCTGCTTGCATGAAGCTTGACACCTCAGCTGATAAAACCCAAGATGCAAGATCACACAGAATGACGTTGGGCATTTCTTGGGCTGTCTTCACTATTAGGAGCCCTGGGGCCGCGACAAGGAAGCATCCGAGCAGCTCCATGTGCAACCTGCCCAGCCCTGTGGGTAACAGGTCCAGCTAGAAGCGAGCCTGCTCCTAACAAGCCATTTGGGTGTTGTTGCACCATGTCCTCTGCTGCAGTGAAGGAAGTTGCAGTGCATTGCCAATGCACCAAGCCTGGAGAAGCTTCAAATGCACAAAGACATTATATAAGGCCTAATGTCAGTTTAATTTGTTCTGTAAACAAACCCCACACAGTCGTTTAGGCTGGAAAAGATCTTTAAGATCAAGTCCAACCATGGATCTAGTCATGTGTGTATTTGAAACCTGTGGATACGAAAGTGACAGAGTTGCCTGTATCCTATGGAAGAGGTGTGGCAAACACCCCTTTGGAGGGTATCCTGCATAAGTATGGATGGGAAAGCCAGTGAAACTAACACTTTATAGGATACCACTGAAAACTGAGAAGAGGTCCAACGACTGAGTCCTTTTCCAACCCCTTGTGACTTTCCCATGCCTCCATGTGCATAAATAGTAGCTATTCTGTCCTTGGTCACACTGAATTTAAGCTCCAGCCTGTTCATCATGTGAGGTACCTGGCTGGTGTTCCAGGGGAGCTGTGTTTCCATCCCTCTGGGTATCCTTGCGGTGGCATCACTTGTTTTCCATGTCCTCTGGATACTAGTGCAAAATAGTGAAGAGCAGAGGTCCTGACATAGCATAATCCTGACTCACAGCTAAATTGCTTGAGGACCCTGAAACCCTCCCAAAGTGCAATAGCAAACATCAGACAAAAGAGGAGGTGTATTGCACCAGGTCCTTGGCAAACAGCTTCTTCTAGGAGCTCTAGAGAGTAAGTACCACCTGTCTGTCTTGTCTGTCTCAGATCTCCATCATTTCCTCTGTCCCCAGGTCCCTGGAAAAGTCCAAATGTTTGGCAGACTACCATGTGGAAGGTAAAAGGAAGAGTTCAGCTGGTGCCAGGCTCTGAGCACCAGCAGGAAACTAAGAAATTTGAATTACAGAATCAACCAGCTGCTGTTAACTGATGCAGCTCCTTGAAAACTTGATTTGCTTACCTTAGCCCTGGCACCAATGGCTGTTAGCATGATCATTAACATCAGATGACCAAATGTACAGCAGCTTCAGGCTCTGTTTCTGGAGGAAGCTAGAGCAATTGCTCTGCCTGGAGAAAAGAAAAGGAATCGGTCATAGGCTTAAACACAGTAGTGAATCCAGCCTACCTGGCAACAAAGGGAGCTGAGCTTGGGAAGCATCACTTGCATTAGGGCCCTAAACTGTGGTTGTGGTCTCATGCTCCTGACTAAACATTGGCTTAGCTCTGTTGTTTGACATTGTTTCTGCCTGTCTGGGAAAAGCTAAGGTCTAATATCCTGAAGTCATGAGACTCGTGTATCGCCCTTGGTACATCACACATGGAGGGTATGTGGGGCAAAGTCATGTGGGGAAAGCAGACAGGACAGATTTTCCTGTCATAGGAGGTCAGGAAGGATGAGGACACGGAGAATGTCTTTGTTTCATTCAGGAAAACTTAGGCAGCTACAGGCTTTCTGGAGACCAGACTGGAGAGGCTCCACAGTGCCTAAGTAGCCCCTTTCCCTGGCTACCCTTTTCACTCAGCTTCCATCACCTTCTTCTCTCAAGGCTTTGCAGGAAAACACAGAAAAAAAACCCCCAAAACAACAACAAAACCCCCCAAATAAGTGCTGTAACACCAGGCACAGCCATTGCTTGGCTCTATTTCCAGTGCTTCCTTCTTCCCCTTTGCCTGTGTCCCACCTTGGGCTGGCTCCAGAGCTGGCCCAGACCTTGGGGATATCCAAAAGCTTCCTGCAGACTGCTGTGACCCCAGACCCCTGGCCACCCAAGATAGCTTTCTGGATGCCAGTGTCCTATTACATATGACCACAGTAGCATCACAACAGTACAAAAAGTACAACGGGGATAGCTCAGTTTGTGGAAGACCGAAGGGAGCTACGAAAAAAGCCCACTGCAAACTGCCCACCACCACCACCTACTTTAGTGTACTAACAGAGGTAGTTGTATCATCAGAAGTGGCTATGTCAGCATGGTGGCTGCTTCCTCTTAGCCGCTGCCTGTGCTGCAGTCTTCTTGCTGTACAGCTAAAACCACCAGAGCACCCGTTTTTACAGGACACATCTCCGGACATGTTCATTAGCTACCAATATGTTAATCAGGCTGGACTGCTTTCTGTCTCATTTTCCTGCACAGTGAGGTTTCACTTATGCTAGCTGATTAGCACAAAAGATTGCTGGGACCTGAAACTTAGAGTAATGACACTTGAGCTCCTAAGAGATACGTGGGAGTCAAAGGCCCACTAGTTCAAGGGGACCTCACCTGTTCAAAAACAGGGCTTGAAAATATGTACCCTCTACTTTTAACATCAAAACAAGTATTCAGACAACACACCAAAGAGAAGCACAAACCATTTGACTCTATGTGTCTTTCCAGTTTTCACCTATGCTACAAAAATGCTGCCGTGTCTGACTGTGCATGAATACAAGCAGCCAGGTAAGGCCAAGCATACTTTAATTGTACACACAAAAGACAAAACCAAGAATGAGCTCAGAGATAATAGTTTTCAACTTCTTGGTCTTACCATCAAACCTCTTGCAGAGACTCTTCATGTCAGTAACACTGACTCTGTAGTGGCACAAGGATCAGGTTAATACAGCTTCTGCTCATTTCATCACCCCCCTGCCCCCCAAAAAAGCTGCACCTTGCAGATTCCCCTTCTTGCATTCACTGCTAAAAAGTACTTGATGCCTTTATCTCTGCCAGCTGCTGCTCCTTCCTGCTCCAAACCTAATGCAGCTGGCAATGCAGCCAGGAAAGGTAATCCTATGAAAACACATCTAATGCTTTTGGGACATATTACAGGTAATGTGTGATTTTTATTATGTCAGGATATCTATTCTTCAGCTGCAAAAGATGTACTGTGATTCTGAAACGAGTAGGTGTGGATTGTAGCTGAAGGCACAACAGAATAATTGAATTGCCTCTCCCTTACTTAGCCAGAGCTCTCATCTTCAATTTTACCTTCGCTACTAGCTAATGCGTCAGCTACATTTTGATAACGACTTGCTTCCACAGCCTCTGGGTAACATAAATTGATCCTGATGTGCAAAAACCCTGACTGTGATATTGAGTTGTTGGGATGCTTTTTACAAATCAACAGTGCTCTGAATCCATCCATCTTCCTTTCTGTGAAATTGCACTGAGGTCCTATCACTGCAGCAAACTGTGGCAGCTGGCCTTGCAAAAAAAGAGGTCTGGAAACTGGGGCTGTAACAGCTAGAAGAGAAGGAATGAACTGGGGTGATCACCTGGCTGCTAAACCACAGGCCTGCCTTCGAGTTAAACCTTTGTATCTGTGAAGATTCATGAGTCGTGGGCTAGTTAATGTGAAGGTCCTCTCTGCCTTTCCCTTCTCTCTGTCCTTGTGCAGTTCCATTTCTTTGTTGTTAATTGGCTCCAACAAGATTTTCCCAGAGACTTGGGCAGTTGTATCATCAGCCAGTAACCTGCTAATTCCCCCGGACATGCAGAAGTCCCTCATGTGCTACTCTACAACTGCATTTTGCAAGTGTTGCACTCCTCTGTGATACACCAAATCGATGTTATGTTGTGATCAAAGACGTCCTTGTCCTCAGAGCAAATTCCAGCACAGTTATGGTAGTTGGCTGCACAGTAGACCATACATTTGAGCACCAGAAATTCTCAAGATGTCACCATCTAAAGCAAAAAGCCTTTGGAAATTAAACATTTTTTTTCTCACAGGGGACAGGCTTTGATACTTTGCTGAAGTAATCAGCACAAAGCATGTTCTGAAAGTCTAAGTGGTTCACCTAGGGCTCGTAAGAGGGATAGCAGCTATCATTGGTATCAGAGCTTTCTGATGTCATGCAATACAATCAGTATTATACAATACAGTCTATACAATAATAACTAAATATTTGTAGTTAAATAAGAAAGAGTGGATTTCTGGTTTTAACATCCCAGCCAATGTTACTGGGAAGCAAGGACTTCACCCCTCCTTTTTCACCTAAGCAATCCCTAAGCTGGGAGGAGCCAGGGAACATTTTTTTTTTAACTGCCTCAGCGTGATGTTGGTCTGAAGTTCACGTAGCTACTGAGCAATATCATATATCAGGAGTTCAGAAAAACTAGACCTGAGAAGTTATTTGTTAAAATACCCAATCAAAGAGGCTGAAGATACAAGCGCAAAAGCTTTCCTGTCAGATTTCTCTGAGAAACTTCTCAGGCATAAAACAAAATGTGTGAGGTAGATGTGTATCATCACCTGTCAGTATGCTTAAAGCTGTTACCATGTCTTACATGGCATCTTGAGCTGATGTTCATACTGATTTTCCTGTTACATTAGCAAATTCTTTATTCCTTGCATGATGGTGAGTACCTAAGGGCACAAAAGACCTGTGTCCTGAATCGCACATTTTGTGCACAGGTTTGCGTATTATGAGTGCTTTCGATGTCTCCCTCCTCGCAGAGGACCAGCAAGAGCTTCTGAAGAACTCAAGACCTTTGAAACTTTATGACTCCCCTCAGGGCTCCAAGAAATAATGTCCTTCCTGAGACTAAAGCACAAAGGTCCACACTTTTATATAAATTGGGGGGAGGGGCGGATCATTTCTAAAAAGACTGAGCATGAGTCCTGCTTTACAAGAGTACAAGGCACACAAGTATCCCTATAGCTTAACGTGCCCGTGGACTTCAGGTTCCTTCATGTGGCAGGTGGACACCGGCTTCTGTCTGGGTCCTGGCCATGCCCAGTGCATCGCCTCCATCCCGGCCTCTCTGCAACCTGGCGTGGAGGGGCCACCTTCTCTGGGGACACTGGGGACCGCCCGCGTTTAAAGGTCCTGCTGTATAAGCACCTTTCACACCCCGGAGAGCACATTTTAATTGTGCTAAGCCAGCAGATCACTAGATGGCCTCATAACCTCAGAGATTGGGGCAGACCCAGGTTTAGGCGGCGTAATCTTCTGATTTATTTTTAAAAACCTGGCACCCGAAGTGCTGCAGGACTTAGGATCATCACCTCAGGCAACGCACAAGCGTCTCTTCAAAACGCAGCGTGTGACATTTGGGACACTTTGTCCCCCAGGGAAGCTAGAGAAAACCACGTTTGTCACTCTTGCTGTCAGAAGCTGCTGGGACTCCCTAAATCCCGGCGGGCGGGACTGGAGACCCGGTGGGGGCTGTTGGAGAGCGACAGGCGTCTCTCCAGCCTCCCTCGGCTGGAGCCGGCTCATAACGCAGCAAAACCAGCCCCTGCGGCCGGGACGGCCATGGCATCGCGGCAGCGGCCCGGCCGGCAGCGAGCCCGGGAACCACCTCCGGCCCCGGCCTGGCCTGGCTGCACCCGCGGGACGGGCTCGGCCCTGGGCCCACCTGGGCCCCCCTCCGGGGAGGACAGTGGCCGGGGAAGGGCGGGGGACGCAGGAGGGTTCGGTTCCTTGTCCAGCCGCCGGCGAGTCGCGGTCACCGCCCGGTGCAAATGCACTTTGTGGCCTCGGAGGAAACACCACCTGGTTGTGGGTTTGTCTGCAGCAGAGCTCTGCCCTCCTGCGGAACACCCCCACCAACGTGGTGCTTTAGGGGAAGACCTCTTCTTCCTGCCCACGCCGGAGACGGTCTGGGGAGGGGAGAAGCGAAGGGATCTTTAGACCAGCAGAAATATTAACGGGACGGATGGAGCAGGGGGAAGAGAAACGTGCAGAGGGGGAAACAGGGGTTCAGCCTGCCTGAGGAACAGAACCGGCACTGGAGCGCCGGCAGGACGGCCCTTTGGTGGCCGGCACCTGCAATAGCTTTTGCCGTTTCAGAGATTGGGAAACTTTGGTTAGGCCATGCCAGATTGATAGTGGCCTTGTTCTGATGTTCAAAGGAAGAAGAAGAAAAAAAAAATCACATTTTCACTGCTATCAATTTTGGGTATGTGTTATTACTCCCTTTTCCCATGTGGATTTTTATTAACATTTTAAAATACAGAGCTAGTTTATGTTGATGCAGGTCTTATAAAAGTGTTTGAAATGAAGCAGGAGCAGAGCAAGCACATGACACTGGTTAGTGGTCTGGATTTAGAGCGGGGCAGGCCCAGGCCGCTGCCCCGAAGCGCCGCGGTACGGAAAACAACGACCCCAAGCACCAGCGAAGGCTTCGGGGGCAAAGCTGCCGGGACCGGGACCGCGGCGCTGCGGCTTTAAGGGCGGGCGGAGAGCCCGGCCCTCCTCAGCGCGGCCTGGCCCGGCCCGGCCCGGCCCCCGCGCAGCGGGGCGGAGCGGCGGCG
>VYZV01031099.1:38884-58085 GCA_013401275.1 Pandion haliaetus | reverse complement strand
CACTCCCTAATATAGAGAGCCACCCCACCACTTCTCCTTCCANTGCTACACAATGGCTTCCAGCTCCTCCTGTTTATTGCCCATGCTGTGTGCATTGGCATAGATGCTCTCAAGCTGGGCTGTCGATACCACCCCCAACATTGACTTAGTTGTGAGTAGAATTTAGCTTTTACTTTAAACTTCGATTCAGACACACTTGAAGCTTCCAACTTACTGCGAAACATGATTACATCTGAATATTTTTATACATAACATATGCTTTTTTACAGAATGAAAATACAATTTTTTCCTTGTTCTGTAAACATAAGTCCATATTTATTCATGACATTCCGCAACTAATATTTTTCACCTGATAGGGATATTAAAATTTTGTTATGTTTTATAGCTACCTTACTCTTTCATCTGGTTCAAAACTGGCTTTAATGAGGGAAAATAAGTCTTATTTGTAGTGTAAGGATAGAAAGTTTTATAATATTGTCCTGGTTTCAGCTGGGATAGAGTTAATTGTCTTTCTAGTAGGTGGTATAGTGCTATGTTTTTAACGTAGGTATGAGAAGAATGTTGATAACATACTGATATTTTCAGTTGTTGCTAAGTAATGTTTAGTCTAAAGTCAAGGGGTTTTCAGCTTCTGATGCCCAGCCAGCAAGAAGGCTGGAGGGGCACAAGTAGTTGGGAGGGGACACAGCAAGGGCAGCTGACCCAAGTGGCCAATGGGGTATTCCATACAATGTGACATCATGTGTAGTATATAAACTGGGGGGAGTGGTGGCGGGGGGATCACCGCTCAGGGACTAACTGGGCATTGATTGGCAGGTGGTGAGCAATTGCATTGTGCATCACTTGTATATTCCAGTCTTTTTATTATTACTGTTGTCCTTTTTTTAGTGCTGTCATTATCATTATTGGCTTCTACCTTTCTGTTCTATTAAACTGTCTTTATCTCAACCCACGAGTTTTACTTCTTTTCCTGATTTTCTCCCCCATCCCACTGGGTGGGGGAGGGGGCGAGTGAGTGAGCGGCTGCGTGGTGCTTAGTTGCTGGCTGGGGTTAAACCACAACAGATACTGAGGTCTCTGTACTTACTATTCATTACAATGAGGTGATTCCTAAATGTGCAAAAATGTGTCTTTATTTCCATCAGATGTCAAGGCTTAGTTTTTCTGAAAAGCAAAGCTAGTCGTGTGTAAAGTTGTAAGTTTATGAAGCTAGCTTTGTATTTGATTATACATATATTTATATGTGTATCTAATAATGTTTTTCTGCTTGTCACTTAGGATATTTTCCACGCATTTGAAAAAAAATAGTTGAGATAAATGTTTTCGCAAATCCATGCTACATATTAAAATGCTCAGAGTATTATTTCTCTGAATAATTTAAAAGATTATTGCAAAGTGATCCTCTTATCACTAATAACAAATTTCCATTTTGTGAATGATTAGTAAGTCAGATCTGTCAGTTAGTGGAACATAGGTATTTAAATTGATGCAAATAATTTAATTTATTCTCACTTAATAAACATCTAATTCATTAAAGACCAAACAGCTTGATAATTTTCAGTTAAATCTATCTTAAAAGGGTTTTATTTGTTAGAAAAGCTTTGTAATGCCTTGAATAACAGCCATGCAGAAGGTAGCTGTCAAGTCACATAAAACTTGCTTTGGCATCCACACTTGAAAGTAAAAATAAACATTACATTTATTAAAAGCTGTAGCCTACCTGATATGAAAAATAATATAGAAAGAACTTCCTCATTTATTTTAGTCACTAAAATGATACACTGTTTGGGGGATACAGAAAAGAAAAACTATTATGAAAACACAATCTTCAAATACAATTTTTAAGATCTCACAGGAATTGGCAGAGTATTTGTGCCACAAGCTACAATTAAATTATTTGCCTGTGCCCACAGAACTTTTTGGGGTTACAGCATATGCTTATGCTCAGAATTTGCTCTCCCATTTCACTGTCTTGATCTTTCCACTTTCCAAGCATATTTATAGGAAATTATTTCATTCTGATGTCACCATAACCAAATCACCTAACATTTCATTTATTTTCTGCTTACCAGAGCTTAAGCATTTATTATTTTTTTCCCATGGAAGGCCAATCTCAAAAACCTGTTCTTACCCAGAACTAAAGATATACTGGGATTACTTATGGAACTTGTGTCTAGTATTGGCCCACTTCAAAACATTCTGCAGAGTTGTAGAAATCTATTTGTAATAACACCCATTAACCTTAACAGGGGAAAGGTTAACAGCTTCAGATCTGGTTCATGGAAACTTTCAGCAATGCAAATTCATGCCTGCAGATGCATCCTGAAGTTTCTCAAAAGGAAGAAGACAATGGAAATTTCCAGAAGTGTCCGATCCCATTCTTACAGGACAGTAATGCCTTAGATGAGATGTTGTGATGGGTTAACGCTGGCTAGGTGCCAGGGGCCCACCAAAGCCATTCTATCACTCTCCCCTTCAGCTGGACTGGAAAGAGAAAATATAACAAAGGGCTCCTGGGTCGACATAAGGACAGGGAGAGATCACTCAACCAATTACCATCATGGGCAAACCAGACTCAACTTGGGGAGAAATGAACTTAATTTATTGCCAATCAACCAGAGTAGGGCAATGAGAAATAAACCCAAATCTCAAAACACCTTCCCTCCACCTCTCCCTTCTTCCTGGGCACAACTTCACTCCCAGATTCTCTACCTACCCCCCCAAGCAGCGCAGGGGACGGGGAATGGGGGTTACAGTCAGTTCATCACACGTTGTTTCTGCCGCTTCATCCTCCTTGGGGGCAGGACTCCTCCCACTCATCCCCTGCTCCAGAGTGGGGTCCTTCTTACAGGAGACAGTCCTCCATGAACTTCTCCAAAGTGGGTCCTTCCCATGGGCTGCAGTTCTTCACAAACTGCTCCAGCGTGGGTCCCTTCCATGGCGTGCAGTCCTTCAGGAGCAAACTGCTCCAGCATGGGTCCCTGTGGGGTCACAAGTCCTGCCAGAAAACCTGTCTCAGCATGGGCTCCTCTCTCCACAGATCCGCAGGTCCTGCCAGGACCCTGCTCCAGCGCGGGCTTCTCATGGGGTCACAACCTCCTTTGTGCACCCACCTGTTCCAGTGTGGGGTTGTCCCTGGGCTGCAGGTGGATATCTGCTCCACCATGGACCTCCATGGGCTGCAGGGGGAGAGCCTGCCTCACCATGGTCTTCCCCACGGGCTGCAGGGGAATCACTGCTCTGGTGCCTGGAGCACCTCCTCCCCCTCCCTCTTCACTGACCTTGGTGTCTGCAGGTTTTTTTCTCTTACATGTTCTCATTCCTCTCTCTAGCTGCAGTTTCTTGTTATACAGAAACTTTTCCCCCTTCTTGAATCTGTTCTCCCAGACGAACTACCACCATCGCTGGTGGACTCGGCCTTGGCCAGGGGCAGGTCTGTCTTGGAGCGAGCTGGCATTGGCTCTGTCAGACATGGGGNAGCTGTATTGTAGCTAGTTTTTCAGCTTTGGTTTTGTTTTCCTTCCCTGGTCCTCCTGGCAACAGGCTGTTTCCTGGTTTCATTTTCCAATTTTTTCCAATGCTATAAAATTAACTTCACGTAATAGTGGATATACTCAGTTTCAAGGCATAGATAGCTCTCATCTACAGATTCCCAAAGCTCATATCCTTTAAGTGATAACAGGTGGCAGAATCTCATCTTTAAGAAATGATGGTCAGCTCTGGGGAACTCCGTAAGCGATATATATGCATCAAGCATGAATGCTCAAAATCCATTAAAATAAATGAAACATCTCACAAGGCATAGTTGACATCAGTGGGTTTTGTACATAACAGGGAGGGAGGGAGCTTCAGTGGATGTAAAACTTTTGGGTTGAGGAGACCTCTGACATTTCTTAGCTGCTGAGAATTTGCACAGTAATGT
Source organism: Pandion haliaetus (assembly GCA_013401275.1). NCBI lineage: Eukaryota > Metazoa > Chordata > Aves > Accipitriformes > Pandionidae > Pandion > Pandion haliaetus. The sequence continues at coordinate 54,163 of VYZV01031099.1, read as the reverse complement.
TCAAAGGAACTTAGAGAGTAGCCACTGGTAAGCAACCAGTTATTATTCAACCACTAGACCTCTAATAATGGAATGCTATAACATTCCCTCTATTTAAACTGAAATGGCATTCACATTCCTGTATCTCTTTCTGTATTTTCTTATGTGTTTTATGTGTAAGCTATCTTTTTCCTGTTTGTCCTGATTTAAAAAAGGATGTAGATACCAAAAAAGGCTATATTTCTGAAAGTAAATAGTTTTTTAAACTCTAAATGCTGATTTTACAAATGCATCCTGCAAATATCCCCTCCTGCACTGACAGGGAATGCATTTAAAATGAGATGAGTTATGCAGAGAAAAAATATTCCCAGTTCTGCACAGCATGGAGGAGATGGAAATAACGTTTCTCCAAAGGCTCAACATTGCTGGGAGGGCGAAAGCCAAAGCAACAGTCACCTCTCTACAGGAACATCAGTACCACTTATATGCGCTGTCAAATAGTTCTTTGCTGAAAAATCTGTAAGGAGTCCATGAAGTCTGAATAATGTCTTAAGCGATTTTCATCACCAATGACCAGTGATCTTGGAAGCTGGAAGAGCAGATGATGATATTATGGGAACCACGAGCAAGAACAGCAACAAAACATGGAAAGGTCAAACTGCTACATTCTTTTGGACACTCCCAGGGAAGTGATTTAGTTAAAAAAAAAAAAATGCTGGGGCGGGGGGCGGGGGGGGGCTGTGGAGGATTTGAAAGCTCAAACCACAAGGTTACAATCAACCCTTCTATTGGTTGCTGAGAGAAAAGCTAGACACAGGTCAGTTCATAGCCTGGGGGCTCCTAGACTGAAGATAGTCCAAGACAAAACAAAGGCATTTAGAGAAATTAATTTGCTAGATGAACGACACTGAGCTTCGGGGCAACATAATTGAGGCCTCTTTTCTTAACTGTCTTCACTTTTGCTTATGAAGATAGATATTTTATAGCAAAAAAAAAAATGAAGAGGACTAAAAAGAGGATTTAATCACACACTAAACACTGCTACAAGCTGTTCTTTAAAACTTTGCAACCTCTATAGCTTTATTGTCTTGCTTTCTTTATCTTTTCTGTGTTCTTGAATCCCTCCTCTCTTGGATGTTGTTTATATCATCCTGGCAATGCTTAGTGCAATAGACTAGGCAATGGGTTTGAAATGGAATGTCAGATTATATCCCTGCTATTGAATTTCTGAAACAATTTTAAGAGCCAACAGAAAGTCACAGATCAGTAATTGATAATCTTTTAGAAGTGCAAGTGCTTAGTGAAAATTTTTACATTTTAAATTCTACTGCTTTGCAAATCAAAGTTTTGTGTTACAGAGGAAAACTGAGATCCATCAGTAATTAGACAAATGTAGAGAGAAGACACCTTAGCTGTAAAAGCAAGTATTAGGGCCTATTGTTTTATTAAAATCTGAATAGTCCACTTACTAGATCATTTTCGGTCTCTCTCTGGCTTTTGAAAACCTAGAAAGCTGACCACCTATTTTCTGTCCCTTGTTTTGAAATTTCTGATTGCTATTTACAAAATTATTCTGAAAAGTTATTAATTTTAATAGCCATATTTAAAAAATGTGGAAGATGGTTGAAAAGCCAAATCAATTTAAAATCATTTTCAATCCATTTATTGACATGCTCCAAGGATTCTAAACTGTTAATGGGGCACAGCCACTCTAGTTCTTTATATAATTCTGTCCTTAAATATTAAGTGGCACATATAAATATCTACAAAACTATATGGATTTTCTACAATACAGTTTTTAGAAAATGTCCCAAGTAATGAACATATTATATTTTATTAATATTTAAGAAATTGCATTAAAAGCTAACGTGATTAATCTGTAGAATGGAAAGATGGGAGGGTTTTTTAAAGGATATCATTTTCCTTAAGAAATTTTGCATGCTTCCTTGAACACTTAATATCATGAGTGGTCTGGCTTTAGAAGACATAAGATAAAAAAGAAACAAGAGGTTGTCAAGTTTTCATTGCCTAAATTGCAGATCTAAAAATAATTCATGTAATTGCTCAATATTGTTTATTTTTAAAAGCATTGTAAGAGTCTGTTTCATACAGCTTGTTCGCTTGAAGAGAAAATGTGTCTTCTCAAACTCCAAAAAGTCCAATCTGCTGTAAGACTGATTTTTGTGTGCATTCAAAATTCCCATTAGCATTATTAAATCAGGAATATGGAAGAATCATGATACTTTTCTCTGTTCTGAATTAATAAGGAGTTAATAGTCTTGATTCTCAGTAAATCTGTAACATAAGTCTGGGTTTAATCTGACCAAACCACAGCTATTCAAAGTTAAGACATCTAGTCTAAAATAGTCTTCTAGGCTTCTTTATCACCTCTGGAGTTGCCTCTCTCCTTTGGGCATTTCATCCTATTTCATATTAAGCACCAAAAGCCATGGAGTAGAGAAACATTCACTTGCATTGCATGTAGAAAGACCATGTGTGACTAGTTTAGACTTAGACATCATACTTTTTAGACAGCAGGTATTGGGCAAGTCACATCTTCAGTGCTTTTAGGCTTCCTTATCTAGATTTTTTAAAAATAATTTTTTAAAGTTAATAATTGAAAAATTAAGAATATGAATAAGTAATAATTTGAAATATTAATATAGTGGCAACCTTTCAGTAATGTAATGGTGCTTTGTATTATTAGCATAAATTTGGTGTTTAAAAATATCACCTAGGGCTTTCTGGCTTTTTTGAGTGGGTAGCTGGCAGTTGTTGCTTGGGTTATATTTTGTTTCTTATAGGCTGTTGCACTCCCTTTTGTACCACTCTAAACATAAATGTGAATTTTCTTGCCAAAGCACTCAACAGGATTACATCATCTTTCTTAGGAGAGAACCAAGGTAGCACCAAATTTTAAGTGATGATATTTTTCAAAACCAAGAGAGAAAGTAAAATGAATGCAGTACCAGAAGGTAAACAAAAATACAGAGTTTTTCCACCAAAATCTTCTGTGTTTGTGCCCATGTCTCATATAAAGAACTGGGAATACTAGCTCAAGGCTTCCTTCTTATAGCTGAATTATCTTTTGAACTATCTCAGAAATCAATCTTTACATCTATGACTCTATTTAACCACCCCACTCCTACTAAGTACTGTCATGTCCCAATTTGTCAGGATGACAACTCAGGTTTGCTGACTCCCAGGTCAGGATTAAGGTGAAATGACACCAAGGATACTTTAACTCCCCAAACTCAACTTTCATTTGCTCACAACAAGAATTCGCATGAAACTACATCAGTAAACTCTGTAATGTGTGCTAACCATACATCACCAAATATATATGACAGGCCTTGCTTAGTTGGGGATCAGTTCAAGGAAGACAATAAGGAGAGCCCTCCCGTTGAGTCATGAGGTTCAGAGTGGACCCCCTTGCTTTGTAGACTCCCTCTTGGAGAGGACCCCAGGGGCAGCTGGATCCACGCCTAGTCACAGACTTAGTCAACGTTTTATGTCTAAAGGATTATGTCTAGAGGGATTACAGGAATAAAAGAGACAGAGAGAGAGAAGAGAGAGATTTCACAGGTCCTGGTCCAGCATTGGTTTAGTCAACTGAGGGTTCTGGTGCCAGTGGGCATGGGCTCGTGGGGATTCAGTTTGTGTCCTTTTATCATCCTTGCCCCTCCTTTGAGTGGGCACTCGAACTCCTTAGGCTAATTAGTTGTCATGCCCGGTTTGTGTTCTCAGGCGTTTTCAGAAATGGGACAGTGGGCTTGGGGGTCATTTGGGGAGTAACTTCCCTGCAGACATGACCCTTGTTTGATCTTTGGCCATGCGTGGTGAGCTACCCTGTTCATCATATCAGAACAGCATATCAGAACACAGAGCTATGTACCCTCCCTCCGCATGCCCTCCTGTCCTGTGCTGATCTGTGCTGGTTGGCTTCTTTTCACCTGTGGTTCCTTGCTATGCAGCGTTCATTGTTATGTAGAGTTTGTCTTTAGGCAGAACTTGCCCCACCACGATGTTTGAGACATTAACTCTTTCAGTCTCTCACAAGTATACAGAAAAATTCAACTACATTAACAGGAAGAAGTTGAAATACTAAGGAATACTAAAGAAAATGGTGGAAGAAAAATGGTGGAAATGATTGGTTTCAATATTCTGCCAAGTCCTGCACTTGCGTCACTACAACTCTGTGCAATGCTACAGGCTTGGGGAAGAGTGGCTGGAAAGCTGCCTGGCAGAAAAGGACCTTCAGTGCTGGTTGACAGTCAGCTAAATATAAATATGAGCCAGCAGTGTGCCGAGGTGGCCAAGAAGGCCAATGGCATTCTGGTCTGTATGAGGAACAGTGTGGCCAGCAGGAGCAGGGAAGTGATGGTCCCCCTGTACTTGGCACTGGTGAGGCCACACGTTGAGTACTGTGTTCAGTTTTGGGCCCCTCCGTACAGGAAAGGCATTGAGAGGAAATGTCCTCAAGTTGCAGCAGGGGAGGTTTAGATTGGGCATTAGGAAAAATTTCTTTACTGAGAGGGTTATCAAGCACTGGAACAGGCTGCCCAGGGAAGTGGTGGAGTCACTATCCCCGGAAGTATTCAAAAAGCATGTAGACAAGGCACTTCAGGACATGGTTTAGTGGGCATGTTTGATGGTTGGACTCGATGATCTTTAGGTCTTTTCCAACCTAAATGATTCTATGATTCTATGATTGCTATTGAAATGTTTTTTGCATAACTTTGTGTTCTGAATTATTTCAGTGTCCTTTGTAGCTGAAAATAATTGCATAAAGCTGATTAATCAGCTAGTGATTCTTGGACAGTGTTCTTTTCTGGTACAGAACTGAATAATCTGGATTGGACATTTTTGTTCAGAAAGCAGATTTTTGTGAACAATGTCTTTTGAGGATCAGATCTGATTTCTCCCCAGCGTTCTCTTCCTATTCATTAGAGACCTGAAAAGAGAGAATGTTTCAGTTGCTTTAACATATATTGGAAGACACTTCAACATGCTCAGTTATTTATAAATAAATGTTTCCAGGGTGAAAGTTTGGAAAAGATGAAAGAAAAGTGCACTAAGATAAGCTTCAAAGAAGCAGGAACCATGACAGAATGAGAAACCATATAAAGTTTAATTTGACCATTAGGGCAGCTTCTAATCCTCATCTAAACATGGGGTTTTGTTCAACACCTCCCAGAAATTCTGAAATGATTCTCTGGAATGAAAACTGCAAACAGATTTGAATTAGTAGTTTGTGTTCCTTGCAAGTCTAAAAGAGATGCTGTTACGTTCATGGCTCAAACCATGATTTTTATGCCTGCAGACTTTGCATTTGTCTGGATAAAAGACTTGCAATCCAGCCCTTTTAGAAGATAATGAACATAAAAAAAATGCACACCATCCAAATAAAAGGTTTAGCATGTATTTGGCAGATGACAGGAAGCAGTACCTACCATTACAAAAAAGAAGACATGGTTGAAACTACATGTTCAGGAATTAATTTGCTTTACATTCATATCTCAGTGGCATTGTTTTTATCAACTGCATATCAGCAGAGAAAATTGGAGGAAAAGGGGAGAAGGGCAAATGAAAAGAGAATGCTAAAATCTTTCAACTGTTTTACACCTGCTTCAATTGATTGCATAGTTAAACAAATCACTCCTGCTAAATTACATGTATACTGCTTATCAGTTATTACTAATGAATAATTAATATTCCTTATAAATGATGTTTTTAATTGTAAGGGACACTTGCTTAAATTTTAAAACGTGGATCAAAATGTGTTTTGTATGACTGGCTGGATGCCAATATCTAAATACTGTGTACATTAGAGTGACCCTGAACTCTTCACAGTCTCCAAGAGTCTCTCCAAGGCTCTCTCTGCATAGACTTGGGTGGATCATGACAGGTCCCTTATGGTCATCTTTGCCCAGGTTTAAATCAATGTTGTCAGGTCATTTGGCCATGGTGACAGCAGGGCAGTATATGATGTTACTTTACTGATGCCTGCATTACACACTGGGTAGAAACATCATGCCCTTAAATCAAAATAGTTGGATAAGCATGTTGCTATCTATTGCTTCACTTCAGTCCTTCAGATAGTGATGCTTCCCTCTTTTTTCCCTGCACTCAGATGACACATTTCTAGCCATGGCTCTCAGTGGTAAACAGTAAATGTTGTCTTTTCCTGTCGTATAGTCTGAAAGAAGTATATACATTGATTTGCACAGCAGAGTTTGGCTGCTGGGCTGTTGCAGAAGCACAGCAATTCCCTGAGGATATCGTAGGTTGCAAAGCTCCTCAGACTGGGTAACCCCAACAGAAAGACCAATTACTCTAAAACATTGCAGAAATTAAGTTGTGAGGTAACCTGTGGATCAGGTCAGGTGAAGGATTCTCAGGACCCCCAAACTACAAAGCAGCAGCTCTGGTCCTGGAGTTATTACAGCCAAATGCTTAGATCCTTTCCCAGCAGAGAGATGGTGATGAGTCACTTAGGCCTTTTTGTTAGTCGGTGGCATAAGAACATTTTGAAATTCCTTACACAAATGACAAGGCTGGCTTGTTGCCCCAAAGAGCTGCTTCAGATCTTCACAGTGAATCTTACCAGGTTTTCTTTTTTCTCTCTGATCATCTGGTTTATTAGTGCCAGTTATAACCAGACATTGTGATACCAAAAATGGCAGCATTTATGGGTTAAAATTAACACAACATTGTGTACCCTTACAAGCTCTTTAGAAATGTTTGCAAACTCCCAGTACTCCTCCAGAACTGCAGTAGCCCTGTTGTCTAAGACAGTTAGGCATATATTGCCCTAGAAATGCTTTGGATGTGCTTCACCAAAGTTTTTGTAAAGCCCATAGCCTGTTACGTAGGTTAAAGATAAAGCTACATGCAAATGCTTATTAAGTGTTTATCAGGAAAAAATTTAAAAGACAGTGACATGCTGGGATAGTTTTGGTTTGCCTGTGTCATCCCAGTCTTCCAGCCACAAAGTGGTCATACTCATACTACTTACAAGTGTGAGCCTTAATTCAAGTTATTTGAAGGCTTGCGTCTGAATTTCTGTGCCAGAAACTTCTCCATTCAGATACCTTAATGAAGCATTCAAGCTAGTGGGAAGGCAAAATGTGTAAACAGGGGGCTAACATGGGTTCAAGCCTAGTTAATATGGAAGAAAGTACCCTTAGAAGGTTGGAAAACCCATGAACAAATCACTTACATCAGGGCTCCTATGAGGGAACTGGAAATGCCTCATAATTTTAAAATGAAAGTAACTGATATAAAAAGGTATCACAAGAAAAATAAAATTATCCATATGAAGGCATAGAAAATCTCTGGCACTGACATCATGCCAAGATAAGCAATTAAGTGAGTTATTAGCACAAGCTGAAATGGCATTACTGTATCTCATTGTTAACTTGAGGAATGAATGAAATACATAAAAATTTATAATTCTGTATTGTTTATCTAAATCATGATATAACAGTGCTCAGTGACAACAGATCAAGGGATGATGGAAGTATTAGCAGTATAACAAAAATATAATCTGGTGAGAAAGATTGCTTCTTTCATAAAATCCTATTGTACACCTTGAGCGCAATAGAATAAAGATTGAAGTAGAAGACAGTAGTTCAAAGAGAATAAGAGGCGATCAGTGCTGAGGAATCAAGACAAAAATGCTTAGAAAAAGCCTAGAAAATTGAACTTTTCTGCACAAATAATCCCAATCTGTTTAAACCTGTGTAAATATATACATACATAATCTATAAATATTTCTTTAAGTAACTGAAAGAGATTTGACTTTCTTTCATTAATCACATATGATGGTGAAACCAGGTACAATACCTTTATATATATTTATAACCTTACTACTTCTATATTTAATTAGAAAAATTTTATTAAAACTTTGAATTTAATCAAAATTCTTTATATGCTGTAAAATACACTTGAGCTCCAATTTTGTGGGAGGAAGATCAAATGCATATTACAGTTTTATGAAAGCAATGTAGCTAACAGAATTTAGTGCTGATCCCAGGGACATAAGATATCCTTGTTCAGGTGCTAAAATCTTCCTCCAAAACACTTCTTTATGGAAGGAATTGTGCTGAAGGTCTAATTCTATTCTTACCTTCTAACTAATCAATATTGTTTCATCTCATTTCTTTCCTGAAGCTAAAAAAAAAATAAAAAAAAAATAAAAAAATCTGCTGGGTTGTGGGTAATTACAATGGGCAAGGCAGTGGTGTACTAGTTTATTGTTCAAATAATAAAGAAATAAAGCAGGATAGCAATAAATATCAGTACATTAGATGTGCTTTGCACAGTAGCAATAATTCCAGAGAAAAGTTGAAGGTTTGAAAACCTAAACAGTCCATGAAGAGCAAGTCAGCTATTATAAATTTAAGGAATAATTTATTTTGAAAGGGACCATAGCAAGTCATCTGGTCTGACCCCTTGCTTTAAACAGGACCCATTTGATTGCTCGGTGTCATTGCTGTAGTCTGTTTATGAAAACCTCCAAGACGTTTCACAATACGCCTGGGTAAACTATTCCAGTATTTCACCAGCTGCATTGTGCTTTATTTATATTTCTAAAATCTAATTGGAATTTTTATTAACATAACTGTGTCTACTGCCTGTTGTCCTTTCACTGTGCACCTGTGGAGGCTAGCTCTGTCTTTTCTATAATTATCTATTTGACTGTTAAAGACACACTCATAGTCTTTTTTTTCTAAAGACTGAATTAATCCACATATTTCAGTATGTTTTACTACATCATACTCTCCACCTTCATAATCATCTTGGTGGCTGAAATCACACCAGTTTACCAACAGTTTTCTTGCACTGCAGCGCCCAAAACTGTATTTTAATCCTGTACTTAAATCCACTGCGATGAATGAGTATACATACACTCTGAGGATCCTGGTTGCACCATTTCATAATCATGCATATTTTGCTCTGAGAATTAAAACAGCCTGAGTAGTACTCTTCCTTTAGTGTGTATCAGTTATTTCTATTGCAAGTAGAGCTTACCCTTAAAACTTCTGAAGCTGAAAATAAGTTATGTAAATAAATAACACACATATAACACTGCCTGTTAGGAATATCTGTTTGATAGTATTTTTGTCATGTGCTAAACACATATTTCTTAATGTTTGCTAGTTGCATTTAACACGAGCTGCAAATGTAGTACAAACAATTTTAAAACATAAACCATGAGTTTTGTAGCCAGAACTCCTTGGTAATCTATGCCCTATCTTCTGAGGTACCTAAATACAGCTAAAAGGTTAAACATCTGCTGTTGTAGCTTCTGTTAAATCTGATTAATCCGATATGAATATGGTTTTGGATATTTCCAAGAATCTTTCTATGACAAACTTTTGTCCCTATATTGTCTGCCCTTACTTCAAGAGAATCCTGTGAGAATTAATATGAAGGGTAACTAGCCCAGTCTCAAATAATACAGAAAGAAGTGAATTCTAAGGATTTTCCTGGAAGTTCCTGACTACTAACATGTACTTCATCAACTCATAGAAATGGTCATGCAAATTCTTCTTTTTATTACTGATTTTTCAGGTAAATTCAGGGACAGAGATATAAACACCTTGAGCACCAAAGATTAGAACTTTAATAACTTGTAAACTTGCAGGTGAACTTCAGCTGCAAGCCCTTTGCTTTCTAGTATGTCTTGCGGAACAGCTTGCATAAACCAATATTTGATGGATTACTATGAATATTGTATAATGTGAAGTAGCTTTCATCTTTGGAACATGTGCAAATGATGGAACATCCAAGTAGGAAAGTGCAGATCAAAAGGAGAAGCCTATATTTCAATTAACTTACTCTGATGTATTCAAAAAGAAGGCACTGATATGTTTAGAACTATATTAACTGCTTAATAACAGCCATGTATTCAATTGCACATGTGTTTATAAGACAGGAATAGTTAATACAACCTGGATAAAAATCAAAAAAGCCTAGGGGAATAGAGAAGCTTATACTGATTCCTTTTTAAACAGGTTGGAAAGAAACACTTTTGATATTTAGGAAAGTTTCATTTTTTTATCCATCTCTCTATTCCACCAAGTCCACTGGAAATTAATTTCTGTAAAAATAATTTTCACCATTTACATTGTCTTGCTAGTATTAAATTTTCTCAGTAAATTTTGCCAGTAATTTTTCCCAGTTTTCATAACCCTCACTCATCTTAAGCTTCTGTGGCCTTTCCCTGGATGAAAGACCTCTAAAAATGATAAACAATTGTTTTGTGATCTTCAAAGGCCACCAGAAGAAAAATATGGGCAGCCCACTTGGGCAATCCTTTCAGTTCAAATGAGACTTTTCAGATTCAAAAAGAGATCATGCTTAGTGTTTCTAACAACAGCTATAAATCTAAGAGAATTAGTATATAGATGTCTTTATCCATCACAAGTGAGAAATCAGTTGTCAGCACAGTCAGTGCTGTTTCCTTAGTGTAACTTGATCTAATGCCACATCACTTAAGGTCAAGGAAATGTGAAGGTTGCCCTGAAAACAACTGTGCTTACTTTCTCCAGAACTGCTGAAATGCAAAACTTGAGACAGCCGGTGAAGAGATATCCATATAAAGAGCTGGCAGTGGGGAAGAATTATTTGTTTGTCTGTTTGTCTACTTGTTACTTATTTGGGGGAAAACTATAACCATTGTTTCTGTAAAGGAAGGCAAACATACTAAAGTTTGGAATGTCAAATAGCAGAAAATCTTATGGTTACTAGTAGTCTGGAAGATTCATACTGGAAATTTTCTGTTGTTCACGCAATTTAAAGACTTCACACTTAGCCTACCCTGTAGCTACTTCTCTAAATATTTAAAAATATCTACCTTTACATGGATGTCACCTGATCTTCATTCATACTGACATACACTCTTTCCCAAGTGCAATATATTTTACTATGCTTTTCTGATTTAATAAATTTATTTATAGTATGTTCTTGGGATATTAAAGATCTTATTAGAGCCACTTCTCAGATGATCTTTGAGCTTGTTAGTAAAAATAAGTAATTACTAGACTTAATTAGCATCTGGCTTTAGAGGAGTTAGCTCTCTTTTACGCCTAGCTTTTCCTAAAATCTCTTTGATATGGAATTAGCATTCAGATGTCAATTAAAAACAGCAGCCCAGTCACTTGAGAAATCTGAAAATGTTTTATTGAAATTTCAGGGTTTAAAAATCTATTTTGTTTCCTTCCTACATCTTTATTGCCTTAATTCACTTATTTTTTGTCAAAGGGTTAATTATGGAATTACAACTATAATATTGAGGTATCAGATTTAATATTCCCCTCTTTGATGTCCCTTCAGAATTACCAATATGATAGGGTATGCATCAAATCTATAATCTTCATAGGAATCTAGTTTTGAAAAAGAAAAAATAAATACTGCTTCCCAATACCAAATTACATAACAGTTAGAAAAATATTTATATTTAATGCTATTTTTCTTTGCTATAACACTTTTTTTTGATAACATGGTACCTTTATTAATATTTTTACCATATTACTTAGTATGAATGTACTGAAGTTGTCTGAAACACTGTTACTATAGAAGAGTTTCTTACTGATGGCAATGAGTTCTGTACCCATTTTCTGACTCTGAAACTCTGGAAAATATTTCTCCTTTCACATGATTGCAGTGCAAGGAAAGCTGTCCTAAATCCAAGATGTGAAACCCCATTTCTTTAATGCCAGCCTTTCAGGAAGTAGAGTTGAAGTAAATTTTTACTTCTTATGTATAATATATGTCCCCTTCAATTTGTAAGCTTCACTTCTGTGATGCACTTATAGAAAAAAAGATTGACAGGAATACATTTATGGCTTTCATAGTTTTCCATGCTACCAGGCATCAACTTAAAGTGTGCCTCTATTTTTCAGTGTTAGTAATTGGGCTATCTTGCTCATGCCAAAATGACTCCTTAATTAAACTTCAGAGAACTCTACTTCTTTGCTTTCTCCCATGTTCAGGAACTGAGGTGTACTCCTTAAATGTGTTCTCCTTGAATTTCCTGCACGATGTCCATTTTTCGGGCATCTTGATCCAAAAATCTTGCACCCTTCTTCAGAGAAGACATGAACACAGATAAAAATGGAAGTGTGAAAAGGATTGCTGAATAGATGAATAACTATGTTTCATTGTAAGAGTTTTGATTAAATTTTCTTGTCTAGTCTGAAAATTACAATTGCAGGTTTGGTTATTCAGAGTAGAGGTCAGAAATAGAAAGATATTGAGCTGTTTGACCAGGCTTATGGTAAGGTTTTTCATTAATTCAATAAGCAGTATAGTGGGGCTATGTACATAAGAGCTGGGGTACTTAATGAGAGTAAGCCATTACCAAAAATAATGTGTTGATAGGACAGAAGTTTAAAAAAGCACATTAAATTGCCTTCTGATTTCTTCCTGGTCTTATTTTGGAATATCCCACTAGATACTATGCAATGATGAAACCATATTTTAAATACAGTAAAGGAATTGACCTGTCTCTTGATAACCAGTATTCTCTCCAAGTTGCTGAGGGACTTATTTCCCTTACAAGTTGGCTAAATCCTTTTATTAATAAAGATGTAATTATCCTCATGATCCATGTTTCCAAATGTAATCTGAGCTCTGGGAGTGCTGTGGAAGCAGCACAGCTATACTCAGACCCTATTTATCCAGGATGACTCTAGATGATTTAAAATTGATTTAAAGCTCAGTACATAGGCCCAGCTTGGAATTAATATTAACAAAAGGTTTTAGTATTTGTTTAATTAAGCCAGTTGAACTCTCAGTTTCTTTGGAGTACTGAATTGCTCTGAACAAAGATGACATGACCTTGTTGTGCAGATAAAGGATTGTCTGATGGTGGTTTCATATCATGCTTCTCATCTAGCTAATACACTCTGCAGACTCCACAAACTGTGAGGATTACACCAGCTTTCAGTGCTAGTTTTAAGAGGTGAAACCTACCCAAAAGCATCACCCCCCAAAACAGAGACTTTTACTGGATCTGCCCAGCTCTAACTGACTAGATTAACCTGGTATAAGCTGGAAAACAAAGCAATAAACAAACTGCAGACTTTTCTAACACATTTGAGGCAGGAGACCAGAGGGTGATAGAAACCTGGTGATGGTCACTATTTAGTGATGCCAGTGGTGGCTTAAACCAGTGAGCTGATACTAAAAAGAAAAACCCAAACAATTGAAAGGCGGGAGCACAGGGGAACACATGCAGGTGTGTGGCACCATGGGAAGACTGAGCCCAAGGGATAGCTGCTTGGCATAGGAGCCCAGCCACCAACCAGGGCTTGGCACATTAACCCTGGAGCGAGAGTTCTGCGCCTCTGGTCTGTGGTGCTGCTTTAAACTGGACAACAGGGGCTGGTTTGTGCGCGCCACAGAGCAGAAATCTTGAAATAAACATCAGTAATCACATATTGTATTTATTCTGTTTAGCAAATACATTTTAGTTTATAGATCACTATTTAGTGTGGTCTGCTCTTGCAGCCACCCCACCTAAATACTCTGACAACTTGGAATCACTTTTGAGGTATGGAGGAAAGACAAAAGGGAAAAAAACAGCTTCTTGTAATTACAGTATAAAAAAACCCCTGTCAAAATAATATTAATAAAAATTTAACACAGGAAATTTTGTGTCAGACTGTAACACCTGTTAAGACAAAAGTGCACACATAACTAAGGAGAACCCTAGCCTACTTTGTTCTAAAACTACAGTCATTATAGCTGACATGAATAATTCACTTTGATTAAAAAAAATGGGTGTTTCTTTAGATGTGTCAATTTTTGGTGTCTTTAAAAATAGTGTTTATTGGGGAAAACCAGCAAACAATTCTACTCTTACCTTTCTTTGGTGATTTTATGACTAATCACAGTTAGAATTTACAGGCTCACTAATAAATAATATTTTATTTTATTTTTACCTAGTCTGCACATTTAATTCAATGTGTGTTCTCTTTTTTCCCACTCTCTTTCTTTTTTCCTATGTTAGAAGTTTAGCCTTTGGGTAAAATAAAGAAAGTAATTACTTTTTGTCAAAATGGTGCAAGAACATAGCTCTGAGGTTATGAAACAGACTTCATTAGTGAGATATGTCTTAAAATTTTGTTATTATTTTAGCTGCCCTGAGAGACCTTGAAAAATGAAACTTAGCACTAATGGACCTGAAATAATACTTTTAACTTTAGCATAGAATCTTGTATGTGTATATTATAAATAAGAAACAGTCCGTCTTTCACAGAAGAAAATGCCAAAAGTTTTACAAATGAAACATACTTGATTTGGTGCTTTTAACTGCAATTTAATGGCAGTAAAAGCATCCACACTGTTCCATCATTGGTAATGGTTTCCAATGAAACCCTACAAAGAAATTTTAACATTTAGTTGTGAAATCATTTTGAATCTTTCTAGGGAGAGAAGAAATTATTTAATCCAATTGCGATAATTATAAATGGTTAGAAAGTCTGAGTGTTTAATTTATGACCAGAGTTCTTTTTCTGCTGATAGAAAATTTGGAAGCTAGTATAATATCTTTGTGGTGGGTTCACCTTGGCTGGATGCCAGGTGCCCACCAAGCTGCTCTATCACTCTCCCTCCTCAACTGTACAGGGGGAGAAAACTATGATGGAAGGATTGTGGGTTGAGATAAGGACAGGGAGATATCATTCACCAATTACTGTCATGGACAGAACAGGCTCAACTCAGAGAAATTAATTTAATGTCTTGCCAAGCAAATCAGAGTAGGGCAATAAGAAATAAAACTGAATCTAAAACACCTTCCCCCACCCATCGCTTCTTCCCAGGCACAGCTTCACTCCCAAATTCTCTACCTCCTCTCCCTGAGCAGCTCAGGAGGATGGGGAATGGGGGTTTGTCAGTTAATCAGAAATTGTCTCTGCCTATCCATCCTCCTCACACTCTTTCCCTGTTCCAGTATGGTGTCCCACCCATGGGAGACAGTCCTACATGAACTTCTCCAACGTGGGTCCTTCCCACAGGTTGCAGTCCTTCACAAACTGCTCCAGTGTGAGTCCTTCCCACAAGGAGCAGTCCTTCAGGAAAAAACTGCTCCAGCGTGAGCTCCTCTCCATGTGGACCCAGGTCCTGCCAGGAGCCTGCTCCAGCATGGGCTCTCCTCAGGATCACAGCTTCCTTCGGGTGCATCCACCTGCTCCAGCATGGGGTTCTCCCTGGGCTGCAGGTGGATATCTGCTCCACTGTGGACCTCCATGGGCTGCAGGGGGACAGCCTGCCTCACCATGGTCTTCC
>VYZV01031099.1:12103-27606 GCA_013401275.1 Pandion haliaetus | reverse complement strand
CCATGGAGTTACGGACATCTTCAGGAGCCTCCGCTCCACCGTTCACCTCCCTGGGCTGCAGGGGGACAGCCTGCCATCTCCCCACAGGCTGCAGGGCCATCAGCCTCCTCAGGCGCCCCTCCTCCCCCTCCTTCTTCACTGACCTCAGTATCTGCAGAGGGGTTCCTCTCACATTCCAATCCTAGTACTCACTGCAGATTCCCCCCTTCTTAAATCTGTTCTCCCAGAGGCGCTCCCACCGTCACTGACTGGGTCGGCCTGAGCCATAGGTGGGTCCAACTTGGAGCTGGGGGAACTTCCAGCAGCTTCTTACAGGAGCCACCCCTGCAGCCCCCTCCCCTGCTACCAAAAAAAAAAACAACCCCGCCACACAAACCCATAACAGTTACACATAGTCAAATGTTGCACTGTAAAGCAGACGGTGTATGAACAGGGGAAATGACCAGACATATGCTGCAAAGCATCGTGTTTTCGTGTCTGGAATCTATAAAACTGAACTGTGCTCAGGGACTGTTGAAAAATATGTAAATGAAAAGTTCTTTGTATGTTGGGCGTAAAAGAAGTTGGTAATACGTCTTTAAATTATTTGTAAATTCTTTTACTATGATTACTTCACCATTTCTTATATATTTAATATACTGTTAGCTGAGTTGTAAATATTTCTATTTAAAAGTTACACGTCATTTACTCAGTAAAACTGGTTATTTCTTTCCTTCATAATACCATTGTTAAGGCAATTGCAAAGAACATAACGCTCATGATAAAATGGACTCCTGTAAAAGAGAGAGGGATTAAAGCCTAGCAAAAAATGGAAGGAAAAACCATCATGTAGCTACTGAGACTGTGAGTAAATTGCTAGTTTTAAAAAGAAAAAAGGTTAATGTCTAACTTGGGGGAAATGGAATTGTTTGATAGCTCAATAGAGAACTGGCCCACCTGTATCTCAGGCTTCAAACAATATGAACTAACTAATACCCTAAATTGTGAAAAAAGCTTTGTGGTTTTCGTAAGCGTAATGGTGTTTAACCTTTTAAAGCTGTTGCATAAGCTAAGAATTTCTATTAAACCAGTGGAGAAAACATTTACATAGATTGTGGAAACTGCACAATATCACCTAGTCCCTAAAGTGCTAGTGACTTCAGACTGTTTCCACTTTTATAATTTTTTTTAAAGTCGCTGAATTAAGAAAATTAACAGAGCATTGTCGGTTCAGAGAGCTTAAGTGGTGCATTGAGGGACCCGTTAGTGTGTGTATGTACAAAAACAAACAACCTAAAAGTGGTGATTAACTGAGGGTAATTTAACCCCACCACATGCCCTAGAATTCCTGTATCAATGAAGACAGCTACTAATGATGACAGCGAGATGCATCTATATTATGGAATCTGTCCAACAAGCAGGAAGCAGTACAAGGACACTATGCTCAGATGCCATGAGCTTCCCTTGTTGTCTCTTGATGCAAGTAATTGTCAGTCAGTCAGGGCAGAGTACTATTAAAGTACAGTAATGTGAGGCAGAAAAAAAGCGGGTTATTTCAAAAACATAACCAATTTACAGGACTACAGAAGTGTATGTGTAAATTCATGAGTTTTCAAATTTAAGATTGGATCGAACTGAGAATGATACATATTTTATTTGTTTAGGTGATAAATGAAATGTGCAAATTCTTTTACAATTTCAGAAATAAGACTTAAATTGCAGCTTATTACAAGGTTGCTTATTAATTGTAATTCACCACAGGTTTATCAAACATAAAATAATCCATGGAAACCTGGATTTAAATTGTTTATTAAACTGCTGTCTCATTTTATCAGGTAAAAGTGGTACAGAGCAGGTCATAGCTAAGACAAAACATAAACTAGTTTCTAAACACAAACTCCACAGCATATTTTTGACTAGTAATGTACACCAAAATTACCAAGCAGAGAGAAGGACTATATGCTTGATATTGGCTGGTATATCTTTATCTGTTAGTCTGCCTCTTTGGTTAGTAAGGAGAAAGAAAGGCTCCTCCAGAGAAGATTTAAAAAGTATCTGTACTATTCTATTGGCTTGTCTTTTTTGTGCACCATCCTCTTAGCCTTCTGTCCACATTTGATGTATATTTGTCACATCCAGCCTCTAATCTAGGGTGAGAAAAGCAGTTCTCTAGCCAGAATAGTTTAATATAATAGTTTAATAGATTATGCCTGGATTCCTTGCATTATGTCTGCCGTGTCCTGTAAAATAGAAAATATAAATAAATCCAGAACTCCCCTAACCAGTAATGGAAACCTTGGTCATGAAAGGCATGCAGCTATCGAAGATTTGACTTGGCATAGTGCTCCCAGAAGCCATACCATATTTAGCCCTCCTGGTTATTTGAGTTTACTTTAACTATATGACTTCTTCATACTCTTATAAATTAGCTGAAAAAAGAGCTTTTCCTATCATGGAAAGAATTTCAGGACAAAGAAAAACAAATTGAATGGAAGATTCCTGAAGAAGTTTGTATAAAAACGTGCAAGAATTAAAAGAAAAGAGGCTTAAATCTGTCTTCTTGCAATCACAGGAAAATGTCCTTGCCTTTGAGTTACCAGTTACTCTTCCCTACAGGATACTATCCTGGACCTAAGAATTATGTCCTGTAGAAGGCTGTATTAAAGCTGATACACTTGGCTTCCAAAGAAAAGTATTAAAAAACAGCTCTACTTGTAAAGGGCAAAAAAATTCCAAAATGGGGCATAAGCCATGTCAGCCCCCTTATTGGAAGTTAAAAGAGGAATTATTGACAACAGAGTATTTTGGTGCACGTCTCAGTGCAAGATTCATCCTTGGGCAGTTAGAAGACGTTCCTGCTTATTCTGTAAACTCATTGTCTTTGAGGAAGGAAGATGTTCTGTGCAATCTTTTGTTAGGAATGGCTCCCTTCATGGATGAGATTTGTAGCTCTAGATATAAGAATAGTGTAATCCCTAAGACTTTCAGAAACAGGTTCATATGAGTTTCAGTTTGGCTAAAGATGTGTTACTGAATTCTTTGCTTTTTCCTTTCTGTCTGAGATTGACAGAGTTTGCAACAAAGGGATGGAAATTTCTGTGATAGCTCTATTCCTATATTCTATTCACTGATCTATATAAATGGCACTGTGAAGAACAGCAGTTTAACGTGGGACTAAGATCTTTGATAGTGTAAATCCACAACTCAATAGACATGCAGATTTATACCATTTGAGGTTATTGCCCTTAGACTGCTAGAGGACATTTGCTGGCACACACAGATACCTTCATTTCACAGTTAAATTAACTTTGCAATTATCAGGATCTGACTTATTCCCTAAAAAGCCCTAATGAAACGTATGCTACTGATTTAAAAGAAACCACAAAATATTAATCAGACATTGGCTATTTTTAAAAGAAATAAGAGGAGGGTGTGCTGGATGGTGCACACCTCCCTGTTCTGTTGTGCTGTTCTGGTGTGCTAAACAGGGCAGCTCACCATGTGTGGCAACAGGGAAGGGGAAGCTACTCCCCAAACGACCCCCAAGCCCATGGCCCAAAGGCTACCTAATTAGACTAATGAGTTCGAGTGCCCTCCCGCAGGAGGGGCAAGGCTGATAAAAGGACACAAACTGAAGCCCCATGTGCGCAAGCCCACCGGAATGGACCCCTTGGCTGACTGCATCCTTCAGCTGACTGAACCAACGCTGGACCCAGGACCGGTGAAATCTTTCTCTTATCTATCTCTCTCTTTCCCTTTTCCTTTTCTGTAATCCCTACACCTCATCCCTTTAGACATAAACTGTTGACCAAGTCTGGGACTAGGAGTGGATTCAGCCGCCCCTGGGCTCTTCTCTGAGAAGGAGTCTAGAAAGCAAGGGGGTTCACTCTGAACCTTGTGACTCAACGGGACGGTTCCCCTTATTGTCTTCCCTGAACTGATTCCCAAGTAAGCAAGGCCTGTAGTACGTTTGGTGATGTATGGTTAGCACGTTACACAGTTTACTGACATAGCCTCATGCCAATTTTTGTTGTGGGCATACCAATTTTGGTGGTGGGCATGCCAGTCCTTGCTGTGAGCAAATAAAAATTGAGTTTTGTGAGTTAAAGAATCCCTGGTGTTGTTTCACCTTAATCCTGACCTGGGAATCAGCAAACCTGAGTCATCGTCCTGACAAATTGGGACATGACACCTGCCCATGGCAGTGGGGTTGGAACTAGATGATCTTTAAGATCCCTTCCAACCCAAACCATTCTATGATTCTATGATATGATTCTGTGATGATTAATTTCTTTAATCTTAGTACCTATGTTCAGCCAGCTTAATTAGTCACTTTTAAGTACATTGTTGATCAACTTACCCTTGTTTTACTTGAAGAAAGAAAGCTACAAAATATTCTTTATCAAGTTCTAGCGTTTTTGGTGATGCATTGGCGTATTTGGAGATCTCTCAGTTTGGCTACTAAGTTCATAAGTGTACCTGAAAAAGAAGCAACTTTATAAACAATAAAGCTAATAAGGAAATAAACCAGACATAAATATATGAGGATGCAGAACTACAGATACATAGCTGTTTTAAATGTTAACCAGCCCATAAAGACTGTAGAATAACTGGATTTCATGAAAGCAGTCTTTAATTTAGTATAGAATTGCATCTCATCTCAAAGTGCAAAGACATTATCAATTTACCTTATTTTATATGAAAAGTTCTATGTTGAATTACTCTGTTAGCTGTTAATCTGAATATAATTAAAATTGTATTTTTTGAATAGCAGTTTTATTTTAACTGTTTTAGTAGTTTGCTTAGCTAAACATTGAATTTTTGATTGTACTATCTTTATCAAAATCTACTTTCACACCACTGGATGGGAAAGTGTGCTTTGTTTTTGATGGTTCAATAAAAAGCCCAGTTCAGAGCCCTGTATAAGAGCAAGAGTGGTAGCAGCTTCAATAAAAGGTCTAAGACCACTTAGATGTCCTGAATCTGTACCATACCATCAACACATTAATAGCCTAGAAAATAAAGTTTTATGGGAAGAATTGTAATCCTTACATCAATTTCATTCCATGGCTTAGCAGTTCTAACAATACCCAGTTTGAGGCCAGAAATTGCTCCATCTGTTGCTTTGTGGGCAGTCTGGGTGCAGCTGCACCAGTAAACTGTTTAGGGGCAAGGCACATCCTTGAGCACTGCCCCACAGTGCAGAATACCACTGAACTGTTGGCACAGTGCTTCACGTGGTTTTGGTCTGTGTCTGCTAATACTCATCCAGATAATACCCAGCCACAGTTAAAGGATATCAAAAGCCAGGAACCACCCTGAATAAGTAGTATGAATAAAACCATTCTGTATTTGCAGAGAGAGATATCAGGTATCTGGATGAAATTCCTGCTGCGCCATTTGCCATCAGGGCCAGAGTATAGTCCATGGCAGTGCTTACTGCTATAGACAAAGCCTTTTCTGCTTCACATCCAATGACTCTGTGTGGATATAGCACTACAGGGCTAGCTGAACGGAGGGTATATTTGGGACTCTGTCTCAAGTCTCAAATATATACAGATAATTAGAAAGGCTGGGTAGACATAAAGGGTGAGATCCATGTCACCTAACGTATTTAATTTCCCATTAGTCACTTGTTTGAAGCAGTCCCTCTAATGAATCTGAGTTTCCTGCCCTGTCAAAGAAAAGTGATAGGGTCTTTCAGGGTTGTCCGAGCGACATTGCTTTTTCCCCAGCCAGGGCACAAAACTTAGGTGAGCTGGACCTCGTGCAGTATTTTTAGTAATAGATATAGAATGGACCTGTGCCATTGCTTTTATGACCTACATCTGAGCACTGACTGACTCTTTTTAAATTATTAAACATTCATCCTCACATCACTTCTGTGAGTAAAGGAGATATCCTCCATTTACAGGGGTATAACTGAGATACAGAAAGATTAAATAGACTAGTCTCAAAGCCTACTAAAGGCTGCTATTGATTTGAACGAAAAGTAGATCAGGTCATTTGTGAATTAACTTCCTGAGTGAGTGTGAAAATCTGTCTAAATCTATTTATAGAACTAATACTGTAACCCAGGCACGTCCCTTAATTTCTGTATTGCTATACTTCCCAAGGAAAAAAAAAATATTTTTTTAAAATACCTTATTATCTTCAAGGAAAAAAAAAAAATGCAATAAAGCATACATTGGGAGCAATGTTTTGTTTAATTGGAAAAAAAATTTAAATATAAGCCAAAAAAATTACATTTTATGAGACAGTAATGCAACTGTAGTTGAAGTGGCTATTCAGTATTTTGACATCATTTATATAATATTTAAACAAGCTTGACAAAAAAGAAGTTATGAAGAATCAAGCAAGCCAGGGGAAATTAAATTATATCTGCAGAAGAAATGCTGAAATATATATCTTAATCATTCCTGTGAGTCAGATTCCTTCAATATGTTAACAATAGTCCTTTTAAATTCTGAATTCATAAGTTGCTCTGAAACAGTGAAAAAGAGGAAAGGGATTTTATATTCATTTTATAGGAAATCTGTTGCATCTTTTCTTCTTCATATAAATTACAGCAGCGTCAAGATCCAGAGATCATTGCAAAGCCCTGAAGGAATCCCAGAGGAAAAGATGACAGAATTTTGTGTATATTTTTAAGCTATAATTATATAGAAACATAATAGGAATTTCTTAGGAATTGTTTTTGGGGGATATGAAGACCAGCTTTGATGTTTTTAACATTCTGTGACCCACTTTAGTAGCACAGTTGACAAGTATTTCAGTGACTCTAGAGACATATGATTACTAGAAAGAATGCAGAACTGAGCACTGATGATTTCTTGTTGTATGTGACTGTACTGGCTTCAAATGCAAAAATAGATCATATTTCTGTGAAAAACTATTCCTGGTGAAATATAGTTCTTATTACAGAAATATTGGAAAGATGGTATGAAGAAGAAGATGGGTGTAAAAATAAGATCAGAGTGGATGGATTCTTTCAAGTCAGAGTAAGGCTAAATAATTCATTATTTAGTATATGGCTCAGTAGATTAGAATTTCTTCATAGAGTGGAAAGACTACTGCCTCCAGACATTATATACTTTTAGTGATTTATTTATAAATATTATACCTTATTCTAATATCTCAGTGAAGCTTTCTCAGATACTGTTATTGTTTCATCTGTAATGATTTAATGAAGGTAGCATCAATAGACAACTTGTATTTCTGACTGTTAGTGAGTTCCAAGAAATACTTACTGCAATAACAGGATTCCAGATGAGATAAGGGTCAATCCCTCCTCAGAAAGAGATTTTGATTTTACTGTCATATAGCTGAAATTCTCTGACCCCCTATTTAGGTGTTGCTAGTGGCATGGTTAGAAGAAGGTACTGAGGGAACAGACCTGAGGGCTGATGAAGCCTTGCCATTACAGATATGCATAACTTATTAATTTATACCTGCATTATAGTCAGTCCCTTATCTCAAAGGCAGACATTGTTTGGCACTGCTTCTGTTAAGCTAAATCGGATCTACCATTATACAAAGTTCTTTTTGAAATTTTGGGGCTAATGTTGCAATAGTTTCCAAATCAGGAAAAGCTACCCTTTCTGACCCATTAAGCCTGCTGGAAGTTTGCCTGGCGAGTGATATATGGGCTGAGGATGTCAAGCTGATTTCATCCAAACATTAATACATTTTTTATTAACTGAGAGCCTGAAGTAGGTAAATAGCACAGTAAAGATGGCAAGAAAAAAATATAATTGTGAAAAAGTTACGTTTATGGAAGAATCAGTTTCCTAAGGTAAATTATAGTAATTCATTTTAACAAAATTAGACTCTGCCATTGAAGGGAAAAAAAACCAAACACCTGTAATATCAGAAGTGTACAAATACAATATGGTTTTTATTAAGGAAAAAAGCTACAGATTGGTCACTTTAGACCAGCATGTGCAGTATTTAACATGTTTTATTCCATGTCATGCCTAAGATCTTTTTAGGGGATCAGGCTGTTGAAACATTTATGGTTACTTACTGCATCTTTTCAGCACATGGAAAGATATCCACACTCTTAGCTAAATTCAGACCTACATAAATAAAACTCTTTCATTAGTAATTCTCTTCTACATTTAATGGGCTAGTTAGCAACTCTTCCCTCCCAGAGGTAGCTTTTTGGTACTTTTGATGAGAATTTTTTCTTTCACTGTATCAGATTTAAAAAAAAAAATCAATAAATTTCCTTTCTGTTCTACTAAAGCAAAATATATTTATTTTTCATACTGTATAACCCTACAACTTTGGGAAAATACATGGTGCAAACATGCATGCAAAGTATAAATAGCTTGTTACTGGCTCTTAAGACCAATGAAAAGGACAACGAATCACTGGATGGCAATGGTTATATTGCCTTAACAGATAATGTTTAAACACTGAAATTGTTCTGAACAGGATTAGATGACATTATAGAAAGTTTTCACTCCAATTAGATTACAAGTCTAAATACAATAACTTCAGGCTACTACAATAATAAGATTGATCTGTTCTGTGTGTAACTTGGGTGAAACTCTCAGTCTCTGTTTGTCATTGTCTTTTATCTCCAAGTCTGGACTAGTATTTCTTTGCTTTCTGAGCATGTCGTGAGTAAGTATATATTGAGGTGCTCTAAGGCTAAAGGTGCTGCAAGTGCCTAAAATAGGTTCTCTTTCTTCAGGAAACAGCCATGGATTTTTCATTCCAAGCTATTCCATTTTAATTAAATTCACTACTAGGATGTTAATTTTTTTGTTAGAAAAATGTACATCTGAGTGCCACAAGGACATTTTTGTGTTTTCATTGTGATGTACATGGTGGTAGCAAACTAATAATTGGTAGACTATGACACTGGGGCACAGAAGAGCTGGCTTCTCATCCTGGTCTAGCTTTCTGAGTGATCTCTGGGAAGCCATGCTCCTCAAAGCTTCATTTTCAAAACCTGCAATATATTGATAACCACTTTCTTAAGCAGTCTTTCAGATAAAGTGATTGATCTAAAGAATAAAATATATCAAGTGTTTGTTAAATTTGTCAGAAAAATTGGAAATGTCTGCTACTTTCTCCACTGTCTCATCCTGGAATAACTTATTCATTATTTATAGAGTGTTAGCATTTGAATACATCAACTCTTAAAAGAAGACAAGGAGAGATATTGCTGAAGTTTCTAACTGCTGCTTTCCAGAAAGCTTTGCTACAGCATATTCCTCATTTAGACAGAGGGCATGTTTTATTGATTAAAATATGTTTAAAAATTTATTACGTTGGGTTTATATAATGACAAAATTAAGCATGACTTTTTAGTAGAATTACTCCTCTTCCTGAATGTTAGGGTTGGTTACAAAGCTGTAACATAAACTGCTCCACGAGGTTTTAGGGTAAGGTTATGTACACAGTGGCAATTTTGGTGTT
Source organism: Pandion haliaetus (assembly GCA_013401275.1). Taxonomy (NCBI): domain Eukaryota; kingdom Metazoa; phylum Chordata; class Aves; order Accipitriformes; family Pandionidae; genus Pandion; species Pandion haliaetus. The sequence continues at coordinate 18,195 of VYZV01031099.1, read as the reverse complement.
ATTACAGCAGTGCACTGAAAAAAATGCAAACTCTTGGCTATACTTGAGTACATAGACTTAAAGCAGCAGTGGAAGCCTTAGCCCACTGGAGACTGGGCTTTCTGGAGACTTCATCCCTTCATCCTCAGATGTGGGCATCTGTGCATTTACTGGTTTTTTCAGTCTATCCTGCCCTGCACAGCACTGTGGGTATGACTGTGGGGGAACATAGCTTTGTATGCAGTGCTCCATGAGTTTACATAGCCTAAGAAAACAATCCTCCTTCTGCCTGAGGGTTCACTGTCCCAGTTCTCTGGCGTTCATAGATCGTTTAGTGGCTTGTCGTGGTTTAACCCCAGCCAGCAGCTAAGCACCATGCAGCCACTCACTCCCTCCCACCCAGTGGGATGGGGGAGAGAATCGGGGAAAACAGTAGAACTTGTGGGTTGAGATAAAGACAGTTTAATAGGAAAGAAAGGTAGAAACTAATAATGATGACAATAATAATAATAACAACAAATGACAATAATAATAATAAAAGGATTGGAATATACAAAACAAATTATGCACAATGCAATTGCTCACCACTCACTGAAAAATGCCCAGCCAGTTCCTGAGCAGCAATTCCCCCCGACCATCTCCCCCCAGTTTATATACTGGATATGATGTCACATGGTATGGAATACCCTGTTGGCCAGTTGGGGTCAGCTGTCCTGGATGTGTCCCCTCCCAACTTCTTTTGTCCCTCCAGCCTTCTTGCTGGCTGGTCATGAGAGGCTGAGAAATCCTTGACTTAATAAAAACACTACTTAGCAACAATGGAAAACATCAATGTGTTATCAACATTCTTCTCATACTAGACCCAAAACATAACACTATAACATCTACCAGAAAGAAAGTTAACTCTATCCCAGCCAAAACCAGGACATGGATGCAGTTCTAAGAAAGTAGAAATTGTCCTTCCACTTAGCTTTTGGAATACACTGGTAATATTTTTCATTACCAGGACAGAAGATAAAATATGCATACTTCACCTCTTTAAGAACCTGTTTCAGCCCTCAATATCTGTAGATATTGTTGTGCACTACTTAACATAACAGAAAAGAATAGTTAGATTTATTAAAAAAATCTGGTTATTTCACAATAGATCTGTGTCATACAAGTATTATGTTTTTTTATGATGATGTATTTTATGATGTGATAGGCAGTCATAAAATGGACTTTAAAATATGAATTTGTAACTGAAGTGATGATCCTATTTCTTTTAGACAAATTATGCGTAAGAAAATATGTTATTAGTAAATGAATGCTCTAGATTGTTTGCACAAACTTTGTCATTGTGTGGACAACATTTTCATTCAAAATTCTTCTAACTGGGCCATCTTACCTCCTGCTTGCCATTGCTTAAATTGTAAATGGGTAGGAAAGCAATCAGATAGTATCCTTGAAAGAAATGCAGCAAATCTTAAATGTAAAGTGACATTAGGAAAAAGTTAAGTGCATTCATAGTTGCTTTTTAATGCTTTCTTCTGAAGGGAAATAAGGAATAACATCCTGTCCTGGTTTCAGCTGGGATAGAGTTAATTGTCTTCCTAGCAGCTGGTACAGTGCTATGTTTTTGAGCTAGGTATGAGAAGAATGTTGATAACGCACTGATGTTTTCAGTTGTTGCTAAGTAATGTTCAGTCTAAAGTCAAGGCTTCTCAGCCTTTGATGCCCAGCCAGCAAGAAAGCTGCAGGGGCACAAGAAGCTGGGAGGGAACACAGTCAGGGCAGCTGACCCAAAGTGACCAACAGAGTATTCCATACCATATGACGTTTTAGGAACTGGGGCGGGTGCGTCGCGGCTCGGGGTTCTTCCGGGTGCGTCGGTCGGCGGGTGGTGAGCAGTTGCGTTGTGCATCACTGGTATATTCCAACCCTTTTATTATTGCTGTTATCATTTCATTAGTGTCATCATTATCATTATTAGTTTCTTCTTTTCTGTTCTATTAAACCGTTCTTATCTCAACCCACGAGTTTTAGTTCTTTTCCCGATTTTCTCCCCCATCCCACTGGGTGTGGGGGGGAAGTGGGTGAGCGGCTGCGTGGTGCTTAGCTGCTGGCTGGGGTTAAACCATGACACATCCTTATGTCAGCTCCTCAGCTTTTTGTAGACATCCACTCATAGCTGATGTAGAATGTACAGAAATTCTGTTTTTGTACTAGTTTTCTGCTTGGTGGGTAACATAGAGGGCAGGTTCTTAGGCTGATTTTGGCCTTGAGACTAGGAGTGTATCAGGTATGACTATGGTGGCTCCAGTTCATTAGGCTGCCTGACTAAATCAAGCAAAGCAAGTTAAACTTAAGACCTGCCAAGGATCAAAGGACTGTGGGAATGTGCAAGATTTACATTTTGGGGGAAACACCAAAGACAGTAAGAGGGTGAAATCAGGTTGGACTGGGGACAAAGAAATGTTGGAAAACAGAGGGAGAAGAAGGTAAAAGAGACTGAGCTGCATGTAACAGGTTGCTGCTCAGTATGTTTCTGTCTGACTGAGCCTTGTGCTTGATCACTGCAGTCTGTCCTATACTCTGAATAAATCCTGTATCTAAGTATGGACTGTGTGAGTGCACTCGCTAGTCTGAGCCCGTGTGTGAGCACAAACAAATGTGAAACCAGACTAGCAGGTGAGTAGGATAAGAGTTCTGAGTGCCAGCAACTGGACTGAAAAAGCATGAGCTCCACGGGTGTGCTGGTTTTGGCTGGGGTAGAGTTAATTTTCCTCATAGTAGCTAGTGTGGGTCTATGTTTTGGATTTGTGATGAAAACAGTGTTGATAACACAGGGATGCTTTAGTTGTTGCTGAACAGTGCTTGCACAGCATCAAGACCTTCTGTTTCTTAGCCCACCAGCGAGGAGGCTGGGAGTGCACAAGGAGTTGGGAGGGGACACAGCTGGGACAGCTGACCCCAGCTGACCCAAGGGATATCCCAGACCATAGGATGTCACGCTCAGCATATAAAGCTGGGGGAAGAGGAAGGAAGGGGGGACTTTCGGAACGATGGAGATTGTTTACCCAAGCAACTGTTATGTGTGATGGAACCCTTTCCTAGAGATGGCTGAACACCTGCCTGCCGATGGGAAGTAGTGAATGAATTCCTTGTTTTGCTTTGCTTGCATGCACAGCTTTCACTTTACCTATTAAACTGTCTTTATCTCAACCCACAAGTTTTCTCACTTCTCCCCTTCCAGTTCTCTCCCCCATCCCACCAGGGGTGGGGGGGCTGGGTGGGGAGGGGGAGTGAGCGCGCAGCTGGGTGGTGCTTAGTTGCCAGATGGGGTTAAACCATGACAAGGGGCCTGGGGGTCTGGGAAGTCTGGATAGTTCAAGTATCTGAAACCAGCTACAGAGGGCATGTGTGTGTGTGTGTGTTTGTGAACGCTAGTGAACCCCAGTCCTCATCAGCCAGAGAGGAGGAAGATGATCAGGCCATCTGTATTGCTCATATTTATGTGAGTGGCTTCTGTTTATGTGGGTGTTGGTAAAGGCACTGCTCTCTGTCCGTCTTGATCTGTGTGGTTGACCATGTTAGTCCTGTGTTTGCCTTCCTGTGTGCCTGGCTAGTAGTCAGACTGGGGACATGGCACTGGAGCATCCTCACATGCGTGGTGCTGGGACTGGAGAAATCCTCTGGGTCCTGAAGCCCGTTACTTTCATTTACCTCTCAACATGGTTCATTTAACCGTTTTACACCTTGTGAATTTACAAACCCTGAGCTACCTAGAAAAGGTAGCTAATATCATTTAGTCAGATAATTCTTTTTCACTAGCTTTGTTACTGAGAACCTCATATCATTAAGAAGTCCTACAATTATTAGTTGACAGGCAGTAAAGGCAATAATTTTTGCCCTGGTCTCCTTGGCAGCTCTTTGCAACTGCTGTGCATCTTGGCATGTCTGTGCAGGACCTTCCCTAGCAGAGTCAGTATCAGTATGTTTTGACTGTGCTACTATTAGTGTCTCCATGTGTTAGTTTTAAGATCTTGTTCCCTAAACAATCTGACGTTTCTCAGGTAGGCTGAGATGTCTATGGCCACCTTTATTAACTGAGGCCTTCTCTCTAATGGATTCAACTGAGTGATTTTTTCCAATGAATTATATATGGGCATAAAACTCCCATTTGAAATTCACAGAAGATTCCATTTTTCAGTCACTGTCACTGTCTAGTGTATATAATAAGGTATGATTTTGGCTGTAAATTATTCCAGTGTGAGGATATTTATGAGGTCTCTTCCCCCTTCCTTGCATGAGGCATACTTTACCTAAATGGGAACAGTGATGCAGTCACTGTCCTTCATCAGGCTGCATATGGTCATGAATCTTAGAAGCCTGAGAATTTGCCATAAAAATTAATTTGAATACGTACAAAAACACAGAGATAATATGCTCACATAAGTCTCAGTTTCTGAGGTAATCAGGATAAAATGGCTTCATGGAACATTCTCACTTCTACTCCTTTCCTGTTATTAGCTTCCTATCAACGGAATCAACTTCTAGGCATAAGGCTGGAATAGTCCTTGCAGAATAGCTCTGAGGTAGTTTTTCTTTCATGTCCTCCCCCTTAAGAGGCATGTGCCAAGCCCTTTTCTGTTATTTTGCATTTCCACAAGGAGCTCATTACATACCACGCTGGGGAAAGCTTTAAAGATTTACTTTTAAATTTTTTATTTATCCATGCTTGTGGTTTTTTTCTGAATTCACAGGTTGACTTTAAACATTTCAGTCAAACTCTTTAGATTTGAGTGCTGAAATTCCAACACTTTGATAAAACTGGCCTTACGTTCTGAGCTAATGAGTTCCCACTGAAGTCAGTGGAAAAATCTTGTACTCACTGCTTCTAAAAACCTACCATATTAATACAAGTGTTTAAATTAGGATCAGAGGAAGTATATTTAAAAGTACGTAAGGGACAAAGTAAAAATCCCATTGAAAAGTTACTGAGCCTGGTGAGCTTAAGCAATTTAGTTTCCTTTGAAATTCCCACTTTCAGTAATCTAAAATTAGAGCCACACTTTTTAAAATGAGGCATCTGCCATGTCAAGATTTTGGAAATAATTTCTTTCCACCTAAAGGAACATGATAAAATAGAGGTAGGAAAAGGATAAAATGAAAATAAATACTACGATGATGAGAAAATATATAAACATTTAGACAGAAAAGTGTTACAAAAGTAATTTGCTTTGTAGGTACTGATAGCAATGAAAAACTGAGCTCTGTTTAAGTAAATTCCATATGGGATTTTAAAATTCTAAACAGCTTTTAATACTCCTAAGTCTGAGGAGAGAATTTAGTCCATGTCTACACATTTCTGAGAGGATTCTGTAACCTCTATATAAAGCTTCTATATTTGGGTTTAGTGTCATCACCTGTGTTGTTAAAAAAAAAATGATTATAGATTTATTTTGAAAGGTATCTGATCCTATTGGAGTGAATCAGGGCCAGTTTGCAATTGGGGTCCCTCAGATCATGTAGGGGTTATTCCTCCTAATTCCTGTGCCCTGTTAAAGCGGTAGATAGCCACAGCAGTGTTCAAACATTGTGTTTCTGGGCTTGTGCAGAAAGTTAGTACTGTAGGAAATTTTTAAAGCATTCATTACCAATAGTATTCAAATTTATATTAAGTGAAGTGGTAGCTTAATAGCAGAAGCACAGGTAAGCCTGGACGCAGAGGAAAAAGCAAAGGGCAAAAAGAAAGGACTGAATTATAAGTATGTTATTGGGCACTTTGATTCTGCTCAACTTCCTTATTTATATCTTATCCCTATACCTCTTCCACTTCTTTCTTTAAGGATGTTTTTTGTGGTCTTTGTTTCAAAGAAAAAATTATTCAAAGGCTCATTAATATTTAAAAGAAATTTTGTCTCAGTAATATTTCCAGCCTAACCCACTAACACAAATTAAAAGCCCTCTCTTTACAGGGGCTGGCTGTGTAAAAATTACTTGCAGTACTAGCACATTTTCTATCCAGACTTATCACAGTTTGCAAATTGTTAACAGCATTAAAAAAGCAGCCAAGAAGTGAACAGGGACAGAATTTAAACAAACCTTTCTCCTTCCTTGGTTTGACTTCG
>VYZV01031099.1:488-12024 GCA_013401275.1 Pandion haliaetus | reverse complement strand
CCTTCCAGGAACGTGTTCTGCTAAATTACCAGTGGTAGTGACTGGCCCTAAATGAAACCTCTCTATCAGCCCTAAGACATTTTGTAATTTTCTAAATATAATATTTTTCAAATGACTGAATTTTAAGTTTAATAAAGTTTGAAATACTCACAGTAACTATTGCTATATGTGCAACAGTCGTCTTGGAAAAAAAAAAAAGAAAAGAAAAAAATTAAAATAGTATTAAGTCTGCAAGGCATAAAATACATGCATAAAATGATTAGAACCCCCCCCCACTCTTCTGAATGCATGTGTATACACACGTGTTGTACACAGATTCTTCTGTATTCACAGAGAGTTACCAATCCTTACCTGACAAGCAAATATTGATGTGTTCATTGTCATTCTGAGGAAGTACATTGGAAAATAAAATTTCATTGTGCCAGAAACAAATGACACTGTAGTGATAGTGCTCTCAGAACATGATGAGACAAGTCATGCAAGTGTGGCCTGATTGTCACGGTGAATTTAGGGTGAGGTAGCTGAGAGACCAGACCATACCACTCAGTGACATAAAATCCAACACTTATGGGTATAGTGGGTAGATAGTGATTTCTAGTCAAAGATTTATGTTCTACAACAAAAACACACTTCTGCAAGCTGTTGGACACTTGTAGATGTGCTCCCACTGTTTATCCATTTATTGCTTTTTACCTTCGATTGTCTTTATAAAAAGTAAATGGCCTCACTAGTCCAAAGCAATCCCAGACCAATCTCTTTGACCTTCTCCATATATAAAGGGCATTATTATCTGGGTTGCTATCCCCTTCTGGCCTCCTGCCCCAAATACATTGCAAGGATGTAAAGTTAAGATTGTCTCTGAGCTTCATTATTTCGTTCCTGAGTGTCAAAAATTATAATGGGGCAGATGTAGACCAGATCTTCTGGGCAAATCTTCTGTATAACTACTACCTGTTCTGCTTTGTTTTTTGAGCATCAGATAGAGCTGGGCAGATACAGTCCAGATCTTGTTTATTCTGAGGAGTGCTTTTGTGTAGGCTTCACTTTGTGACACCATAGACTAGAATTTCCCTGCTTAGCTACTCATGGCAGAAGTGCCCCACTCTAATTCCTGGGGGACAGAAGTACCCCTAACCTTACTAGATGAGGCGCTGCACCACAAGTCGTTGGGCTAATTGCAAGATGTTGTTTCAGCAGCTCCTCCTACAGCTGTTGTGGCTTGAAAGCATTGAAACATTCTGACAATAGATTACTTTAGGTGTATGTTCAGCACGTAAACTTTTTGAATCACTCTTCAGTCATTAATCACTTCATCCTTCCCATATATCATATAAGAAGTGTAAGTATCTAAATTATGTGTTCTGAATCACACTTCTGGGGCCAGGTAGCTATGTTTTTAGATACTGGTGTCTAGACTGGGAATGTCTAAGTGGGGTTTCTGTATCTTGTTTGGATACTTATGTCAAACATATAGTCACAAATAATAGCCCTAAGAATTCAACTCCGTATTTGCTTAAATCCAAAAGATCCTATGAAATAAGATGTTCAGCAATAATCTGAGTATGCAAGTTTCTGAAGACTTCCGAAGACCTCTATATTGGAAGCAAAACCAATTGGAAAAGTTGTTGCTTAATATTTCACAAAGGCTTTCTAGCACCTACTTCAAAGGCTTAAGTCCTAAAAGATTCCATGAAAGGTCACAATTATATGTGAATCTGTTTCATTTTGTCAATTACTGATGGACATCCACCAAAGCACTATGCATCTTAACAACAAATTACAAGCTGTATTGCCAGTCTATCAAATACAGGAAATAAATATATTCCAATAGTTTGCCCAAACTGACCCATCAAAAACTAATTGCAAACACAGAGCCCACAATTATGCATTTACCTTTTTAAACAGAGAATAATGGCATACACTTCATAGTGTACTACTAGCATTTAACTTCTGTAGGACACTGGTGCTACAAATGCTCACTGTACTTGTATACGCGGAGCTTTGATGTTCATAGAATCTTTTGAGCATGTAATTGGTAGAGTTCAGTGATTCACAGCTTTCTAATTCAGCTGGTATTTTGGCAAGTTGTTAGCCAGCTGCTGTTCATTGAAGCAGATGTTATGAACCATGCATAAAATTGTCAAGGTTACAGTTAGTACAAAGAAAGCTCTATCCGTCTCCTGTCGGGGTTTGTGACAAAACTTCTACTGACATCATCAGAAGAATCAGCTTCAGAAACTGGGTGTTGCTCAACCTATACCCCATTACTTTGTATTGTTCCTGAATCTCTTCTTTCACCTTTTCCTTCTCCTCATGGCCAACTTTCTTCAATCTTTCTTCTCCTCATGGCCAACTTTCTTCATTCTTTCTTGTCATATTAGTGCAAATTGTATTTTGTTGGCCAGCTCTTAGCTTCTAGTCTTCTTTCATGCTGATTACTGCACTTGCAAACAACCTTCAGTTAGTATTTTTCAGCTCTTCACCTGTGTTTCTTTAACTTCCTCTGACATAAACCTGAATAGTCAGTAGGAGCTATTTTTTTTTGCCTTGTACAATGATCATTCTGTATATCTCAAAAGCAATAATAGAACAAGCCACAGTATACTAGTTCAGAATAACAGATCTGTTGAAGCCCAGGTATTGCTACCTGTTTGGCACAAGAAATAGGATTTGTCTTTAGTAGTTTTTGTTTGTTGTAAATCACAGTGTGTGATTGTACTGTATAGAGTGTGATTGGGATGGAAAAACATGCAGTATTATTTCACTAAAAGATGAGATAATCACTCCAATATATGAATTACACTTCCTAATACTTCCTATAAAAACATATTGGAAAATGACAATGTACAAGATAGATAGCAAGAGCTGAGTTTAAGAATTGGAACATTAAAAATTTAAGCCAACTGCATTTTACCTGGATTTTTTTCTTTCAGAATCAGCTATTATTCTTTCTATATTCTTGTAGCTTAGCAATACAGTGGTACAATATGAATTTGAATGATAAGTGAATTCAAGTGGAAAATATGCATTTTCTATATCTAGGGCTTGCCTAATCATAGGTTCATATGATCTACAGCTACTTATATAGTTGCTGCTTAAAGACTGAAAATAGTTACCTCTTATAACCACTGCATTGATTTCAGCTGAATTAACTAAGGTTTTAATTTAGTTCTGTGGTCTATTTTGCATATAGAATATGATTAAATATTTGAGACCCACCATTAGGCTATTAAGTACCTTTACAGCACAGTAATTTATTTATATTCTTTGTAATCCTGTCTTATTCATATTCTTAATCTTCTTCTTATTACTATTTACTTATTTTTACTTTTAAGTCATTAGACAAAACCAGGACAATCTCCTTACACAAAACCCCTTCCTTCTTTTTTCCTTTGTATGCTTACATTATCAATAGACAACTATTCATATACCTAAATTGTCATTTGCTCATAACTAGGTATGACCAGTTCACATACTAATTGCATTCAAATGTCAGGTGTGCTATTGTGATTACTTTTCTCCATAGGCAATTTAGAAAATCATAAAATGAATATATGCTGCCTGTAATGCCACAAAATGACCTTCTGCTAGGTATTCGCAGGCAGTCACAGTACAAAAATGATCTAGCTCTTGAAGTCCTGGATGAATGAGACAGAATAACCATGACCTCTTTATAGCTGATCACTTTGATACAAAAGGAAGTCAATCATAATACATTTTAAATTAAACCTTGAAGAAGTCCTAAATTTATGTTCTAAAAATCTGTATGGTAATTTGGTAGGAGACTTGATATCAAGTCAGATGCTATTCTTAGATGAAGTAAAGGCAAAAACTCAACACATAATGAACCCTTGATTTCAAATGTAGAAATATATATGTAAAATGCTTGGTGGAAATAAAAATGAATGTTATGTATTTGGAGTGAAATCAGAATAAGGAACAAGAGTATCTGTATATGCAGAGAGAGTGATGGCAGCTAAAATTTACAGAACCCATTTGAAATAACCAAATACTGACATATCAGTTTCTTTCACTCAGAAACATTAATGTGCCTCTTCTAAAACTTCTTGGAGAATCTTGTAACACAATTGTTGCTACTGGGCATATATTGAAAATTACTTGAAAGGTACAAATTCTGAAGCCAAATACAGTATTGCTCTTCCATATTCTGCAACTAATATTGAAAGAAAGTCTCTTATAATGCATTTTACCTAAGCACTGATTTTTCTTTCTATATACTGGATTTAATTATAAAATTATGAGCAATCTGAAATATACTATTTATCTGAACGTCCATAGAAAAAATTTTAGTGGCAATTAAAAATTTAGTTATATAACTTTTTTTTTAAAACATCTGATTGCCAAAGAACTACTTCGGCAATTGTTATGAAATTTTTATCATTGTGCAAGTGTAACATAAAATATTTATTTAAATAAATTACAGATTGCTATTTCTTTTTTAGTACCCTAAACAAAGTCATATAACCAATATTTATTTGTTGTTTAAAAGTAGTATGAAAGTAGTGGTAGTATGAAAAATGTCCTCAAGCAGTGAATATAATTATTCAAAATAATTAAGTTGGAAATAAGTGTTAACTTCTAGCTTTTTAAAGCTATAATATCAATATGTCAACTTATAGGTGTGCATGCAGACAGCTAGTCATTTCATTGCTAACTTCCTTATTTTCTTCCATATGAAAAGCAGTTCTGCATGTTGCACCCTCAAAAGTATAGAATCATGGAATCATAGAATCTAGAATTACAGAATTCTAGAATCATAGAATGGTTTGGGTTGCAAGGGACTTTAAAGATGATCTAGTTCCAACCCCCCTGCCATGGGCAGGGACACCTTCTACTAGACCAGGTTGCTCACAGCCCCATCCAACCTGGCACTGAACACTTCCAGGGATGGGGCATCCACAAACTCTCTGGGAAACCTATTCCATTGTCTCACCACCCTCACTGGAAAAAAANACCCCTGCCCCAGTTTCTCCTTCTTTGCCTGTCTCTTCTGAACAGTTTATAGCCATCAATTGCAGCAAACCAGTCATGTGATTCACCCCACCAGGTTTCAGTGATAGTGATTCAATCCTAGCTTTCTAGCTGCACAGGTCTAACAGCTCCTCCTGTTTTTTACCGGTGCTACGTGCATTGGTATAGAGCCATTTCAGCTGGGCTATTGACCATGTCATCATTTTAGATGAACACACCCTAATTCCTTTTAGGCATTTCAGAAGTGTTTCCCTATTGTTTCCTGATACATCAGCATCCCCTGGCTCTTCCCTGTTACTCAAAACTCCATCCTCTTCCCCTAGTAAACCTAGTTTAAATCTCTNTGGTTCCTTTCTGCGGGTTGCAGTTCCTCACAAACTTCCCTGGTGCGGGTCCTTTCCGCGGGCTGCTCTCCAGTCTCACACTGCTTCAGCGCGGATTTTACCATGGGGTTACAGCCATCTTTGGGAGCCTCTGCTCCACCGTTCACCTCCCTGGGCTGCAGGGGGACAGCCTGCTGTCTCACCACAGGCTGCAGAGCCATCAGCCTCCTCAGGCGCCCCTCCTCCCCCTCCTTCTTCACTGACTCTAGTGTCGGCAGAGATGTTCCTCTCACGTTCCCCAACCCCCACACTGCCGGTTCCCTTTCTTAGATCTGTTCTTCCAGAGGCGTTACCCCCGTCACTCCCCTCCCAGAGGCAGGTCCGACATTTTGGCGCCGGGGACCTTCTAGCAGCTTCTTAAAGGGGCCACCTCTGCAGCCCCCCTCCCCTGCCCCGAAAGGAAACCGCGCCACACAAACCCATAACACCTTGTCATGTCACTACAGAACCTGGTAAAAAGTCTCTCTCCATCTTTCTTTTAAGCCCCCTTTTGTATATTGAAAGGCCACAATAACATCTCCCCAGAGCCTTCTCTTCCCCAGGCTGAACAACCCGAACTCTCACCCTTTCTTTAGAGGAGAGGTGTTTCAACCCTCTGATCAATTCATGGCCCTCCTCTGGACTTGCTCTAACAGGTCCATGTCTTTCTTGTGTTGGGGCCCCCAGAGCTGGATGCAGTACTCCAGGTGGGGTGTCACCAGCATGGAGCAGAGGGGCAGAATCACCTCCCTCAACCTGCTGTCCACGCTTGGTTTTATGCAGCCCAGGATACAGTTAGCTTTCTGGACTGCAAGTGCACATTGCTAGCTCATGTCCAATTTTTCATCCACCAGTATCCCCAAGTCCTTCTCCACAGGTCTGCTCTACTATATTCATCCTTCAGCCTGTACTAATATTGGGGATTGCTCCGGCCAAGGTGCAGGACACTGCAGTTGGCCATGTTGAACTTCATGAAATTCACTTCTCAAGCCCATCAAGCCTCTGGATGGCATCCCTTCTTGCATTCAAGTCAACTGTCACACTCAGTTTGGTGTCATCTGCAAACTTGCTGAAGATGCACTCAAGCCCACTCTCTATGTCATTGATGAGGATATTAAATACTAAGGTCCCAGTATGGACCCTTGAAGGATACCACTCATTACTGTTTTCCATTGGACATTGAGCCATTGAATGCAACTCTCTGGATCCAACCATCCAGCCATGATGAAAGTGAAAATTTGCTCTCCTAAAATTCAGGGTCTTAACTCTACTTTTCACGTGGCCCATAACCCTCAAGGTCATGAATTCCATCATGACATGATCACTGCATCCCAGGCTGCCACCAGTCATGACCTCTCTAATTAGTTCATCTGTGTTGGTAAGCAACAGGTCCCATAACAATTCTCCTCTGCTTGGGCTTTCTATTACCTGGATTAAGAAGTTATCCTCAATGTACTCCAGGAGTCTCCTGGACTGCTTACAGCATGCTGTGCTGCTTTTCCAGCTTATGTCAGGGTGGTTGAAATCCCCCGGCAGGATCAGAGTCTGTGAGCGTGGTGCTTCCTGTAGTTGAAGTAAGAACTCCTCATCAACATCCTCCTCTCATCAGGTGGCCTGTAGTAAACACCAACCACAAGGTTTCCTTTGTTGACTTGGACTCTAACTTTCTCTAATAAGCTCTCAACCTGTTAATCACTGTCTTTCAAAGATAGCTCTGTGCGATCAATCCATTTTTTTACATAGAAGGTAACCCCTGCCCCAGTTTCTCCTTCTTTGCCTGTCTCTTCTGAACAGTTTATAGCCATCAATTGCAGCAAACCAGTCATGTGATTCACCCCACCAGGTTTCAGTGATAGTGATTCAATCCTAGCTTTCTAGCTGCACAGGTCTAACAGCTCCTCCTGTTTTTTACCGGTGCTACGTGCATTGGTATAGAGCCATTTCAGCTGGGCTATTGACCATGTCATCATTTTAGATGAACACACCCTAATTCCTTTTAGGCATTTCAGAAGTGTTTCCCTATTGTTTCCTGATACATCAGCATCCCCTGGCTCTTCCCTGTTACTCAAAACTCCATCCTCTTCCCCTAGTAAACCTAGTTTAAATCTCTCCTTATAAGCCTGGCTGATTTGTTGGTGAAGACACTCTTACCCCACTGCTTCCTACTTTTTTGAAGTACGGGACAGTAAATCATTATATCCTTAATTTCTTTTTATAGCACAGTGTTAAAACGTTCTAAGTACATTTTCCCTACACGCTGATAAAAATGAACTTCACAGAACATTTAGTCTAGTTGCCAGATGGCCAGTGGCATCCATCTATGAAAGGCATGAACTCCTTTATCTGGAAAAGTTTTGCGGACTAGTTTTAAACTCATAGCTCCATCTGTGTTGTCGTTCTTATTGTTTGGTTTTCCATGCTGAACAATAGAGGAAAGATGCACATTTGAGTAGATTCTGTAAAACTTGTATAGGCATTGATAGCTACAGGTTTGAACAGATCCAATTGCAGCTTACTTTTATTTTGATTTATATGAGTAGGAGATCCATCTGGAAAAATTATACACCATTCAATTGATTAAATTACAAATTCAACATAACCTCTTAATGTATATCAAGATATTGCAAGCAAGCAGCACCAGGTCAAGTATATATGGGTGGAGAGCAAGTCTAAGCATGGCCAGGTGCTCCACTATCACTCTATTCTGTTCATTAGGAGACTGCCATCAAATCTTAATATATGCACAGTGAATCACAAGTATTTTGGCCACTACACATTATAAAAAATTAAACAATAAAAGATGACCATTGCAGAAAATACCTTGTAGCAAATATTAGCAAATAAACTGTTGCTTTTTTGACTAATAGCATAATTAATTTTCTGTCAGTTATTTGAGCACTTAGTGAAGAAAGGCCTTCCTAATTTTAACAAAACATCCTTTTCATAGATTTTCTGTTATACAGTATGATTTTGTTAATCTCTGTCATGCACAGCAGTACTACAATTACGATATCTTACATGACAGGGCTGGAATGTTAATCAACAACATTTGGCAAAAAAGCAGCAAGGAAGTATTCAAGGTTTTATAGAACATTTTCTCTGATTTTTTTTTTCTGCCTTTCTGTGCATGAAAAGTGCATACCATTAGAAGAAGCATTCTTAACTGTTGAAAAGTATATTCAAACAGTTGAATTATTTTAATCTAAATTAATGTATATATTCATTCTCTATTTGAATAGAAAGTAATTTTAGCTTAACTGAACACTGACATGTAGATAATAAAAAAGTATTTTATTTTCAAGTGTTTCAACATAAATGCAAATAATATATCAGATTTCTTCTAACTGTAGGCACTTTTACCTTCCTTGAGTTGTTGGAGTTTATTCAGCACACAAGGCCACTGCTCCATACCTTTAATGCAAAACTTCTAATGCCATCACACAGAGGCTCCTCTTCTGCAGCAGTGCTGATTATTTATGTTACATGCCTCATCTCAATGTTTTTAAATTAAGAAATGTTCTGTTAGATGATCTGAAAAAAACAGATCCTGAGGATTCAACATTGTTAAAGATCCTATGGGACCTTCTTGATACTTTTCTGAATCCATTCAGTTTCACATTGTTGTGGGTTAACCCCAGTAGGCAGCTAAGCACCACGCTCTCCCCCTCCCTGGCCTCCAGTGGGACGGGGGAGGAGAAAAGGAAGAGTAGAAGCTAGAAAACGCATGGGTTGCAATAAAAATAGTTTAAAAAGCAAAGGAACAGTGGAAGAAGAAAGAGAGAAGACAAAACAAAACAAGTGATACAAACACAATCACTCACCACCTCCCACAGGTAGACTGATACCCAGCCAGTTCCCATGTGAAAGATAGCTAACCTCCCTAAACATGCTCTTCTGCATTTTAGTTCTAAACATGGTTTTATATGATATGGAATATCTCTTTTGGTTAATTTGAGTCATCTGCCTGGTTGTGTTCCTTCCCAACCTCTTGCGCACCCCCAATCTATTTGCCGGGGGGGGCAGAGTGAGGAACAGATGGCTTTGATACTGTGCAAACACTATTCAGCAAGAGCTAAAACATTGGTGTGTTGTCAGCATTGTTTTGGTCACAAATCTAAACCACAGCACCATTCAAGCTGCTATGAACAAAATTTAACTCCATCCCAGCCAAATCCAGTACACATGTGGGCTATATTCTAAATAAAATGTAGATCCCCTTTCTTTACCAGTAAGTTATGACAATTCATACTAAAGATTTTTGCCTGAACAAGACCTAAAAGTTTCAAATATTAGTTATTCAACAGGGAAGGGATAGATTACTGCAGTTATAAGGTCATGTCTAACAATGCTGCCAGCCTCCCAAAACAAAACAAAAAACTCCTACTCTGGCGAATGCAGGTAAAAGTCTAAGACCCTAGGGTCCAGATCATATCCTGCAATTTTAACTCACAGTTGCATTAATTGGTGCACCTGACCTGAGACTGAAAATGTTAATTGGACTCCTGTTTGAAAGCTTGATAATGCAAAAAGCAGAACCACATTGAAGCAGGCATCGAAAGTTAATGCATCCTGGCTAAGCAGCAGACACCCTTTGTGGATATCTACAAACGTCCAGTATTTCGTGCTTGACAGTGTAATTGCTGAGTCTCAACCAGATGGAATTCACTTGTTTAATTCGCTGGGTGATGCAGATGGGTACTGACAAACAGCAGTAAAGGGACGGAGTTTCATGTATGTGAGGTGATTGCGGAAATGAAACAGACCTTCCATCATTTAATCCAAATCTGTGTTATCACAGTCCTCAGATAAAACAATCCTTTTCCAAAAATTTCAAGGTCCATCTTAAAACCAATTTTCTTATTATTATTACAGTGAATAAAAATCTGTCCCAGAAATAGATTTCTTTAATGGTTAAAGGTCTTCTAATCTTCATCTAGATATAATCCTTGTTTCATAAATAAAGTCACTGGCCTGTAAATTAAATATATTTTCTAACTTCTTAATGGTTATGCTGATGTGTTCATCAGGAATAGTCAGATTCATCCTTTCTTTTTATCAATCTACAAAAGAAGAAAAAAAACCCATTAGATATCTGTTTTATTTTGGTAGTCATTTTAATGGCCCTTCTCTACATTTAATCCTGTGTCAGGTACTTCTGTGGTATCCTTTCTGAACACAGATCATGAAGGGAATGCAAACACGGAACAGAATTTTGAATGGTATTCCAAAGCAAGGTCTCCTAATGGTCATGACACAGTGGTTCTTCTTTTTCCCAATTCCCTTGCATCGTGGCTTAACCCCAGCCAGCAACCCAGCTTAACCCCAGCTGGGAACTCAGCACCACCCAGCCACTCACTCGGTCCCCACCAGTGGGATGGGGAAAGAGAATTGGAAAGGTAAAAGTGAGAAAACTCATGAGTTGAGATAAAAACAGTATAAGAAAAACAATAACAATAAACATAATAATTTATTGTATTGAAAAGGAAAATAAGTAAGCGAGAGAAATAAAACACAAGACACACAGGTGATGCAAAAGAAAACAATTGCTCACCACCAACTGATCGATGCCCAGCAAGTCCCTGAGCAGCAGCAGCCCCCCTGCCAATCTCCCCCCTAGCTTTATTGCTGAGCATGACGTCATATGCTCTGGGATATCCCTTGGGTCAGTTGGGGTCAGCTGTCCCGGCTGTGTCTCCTCCCAGCTCCTTGTGCCACCCGAGCCTCCTCGCTGGTGGGGTGGGGTGAGAAGCAGAAAAGGCCTTGACTCTGTGCAAGCACTGCTCAGTAGTAACGAAAGCATCCCTGTGTTAGTAGTAACGAAAGCATCCCTGTGTTATCAACACTGTTTTCAGCACAAATTCAAATCATAGCCCCATGCTACCTACTATGAAGAAAATTAACTCTATCCCTGCCAAAACCAGTACACCTTGAAAGACCTTTCATGTTATACTGTAACACTGCATTTTGTCTTATTGCAGCTTGTCGTAGTTTGGGCTTCAGCCCAGCTGGTAACAAAGCACCACAAAGCCGCTCGCTCACTCCCCACCCCTGCCCCTGACCACTTTGGGATGAGGAGAAAATCCAAAGGCAGGCTCATGGGTCGAGACAAGGACTAGGAGGGATCACTCCCCACTTATGGTCACGGGCAAAAGACAGGCTCAACTTGGGGAAGAAACAAAATC
>VYZV01031098.1:171572-199951 GCA_013401275.1 Pandion haliaetus | reverse complement strand
CCCCCCCCCCCCCCCCCCCAAGTTGATAATGTCCCCATTATACAAGATAACTTACCCTCATCAGCCAAGAAGGGTACCACCACATCTGGGAAATCTCAGCACAGGGTTATGGTTATATTGGGTCCTTGGATATTGCACTCTAGAGACTATCTAATGTGTAATAGGCTTTCACAAAAAATGAATTTGGGCTCATTGAAGCATGGTTGCAGAGCTAGCTTGCTGTTAGACCTGTTGGGTTGGCCAAGAGCCATTCTGACTGATCAGGTAGTACCTACACAACACGTAGAGGCTTAAGACAAGTCAGAATAGCTCCCCTCCTTCCACTAAATCTTTGGTTTGTTCAAATTAGTTTCCCAACAGTTTGATGACATTCAGCTAACTCTGAATACCACAAAGATGCTCTAAACCACTTTGTTTCTAAATTGCAGCTTGTTATTAAATGGGCGGAGCTGTTGCATCTTCCCTTGGGGCAGACCTGCACTCTGAGGTCCTGGGTGGCTGCCAGTAGATAGCTAGGTATCACACAGGTCACAGATAATCTGGTCGTCTGCTCTGCTTAGTGGGATGGACTGTCATATTCCACACAACATGCGCATGTGAGTTTTTATTGAAGAAAAAAATACGTAAAACTGTGCACTTTCAGGGTACCCGTTTCTGTAGGCCTTCTCTGAAGTATGAAAATTAATTTAATGGGAGGTCCTACAGCCTTCCTGGAGGTGTCATGTGCTATGCAATGTTATGTGCCTTGGAGATCCCAACCTACAGCCCTTACCTGAGTTGTCCTGAACCTCCATCTCAAGTTAGAGCTGCCAAGTACTTGCACCTCTGGTCCATCAAGGGCAATGAAAGCTCAATAACAAAACGTCATTGTCATTGGCTGACAGCAGGGGGAGGCAAACTCATTTGTCTGGATTAGAGGAAAGCTGCCAGAAAAATTAGAAAAAGTTAAAAATAAACTTTGCAAATTGATAAAGGGGGAGGTAAGGGAAGAGCATGCAGTCAAACTTGTTCTTCAGTCTCTTCACACATTATTGTCCTCACAGCTCACTACAAACGTCAAGTTAATTTTACTAAGTAGCTAAATTATAGACACTCAGATGTAATCAGAACCTGCTATACATTTCAACTTTCAAAATTAATCATCCTACATTTTTGAGTTATAACACCTGAAGGAAACAGCTGTACATCTATATATAGTACACCCATATCTCTTGGTCTTCTTGCAGCCTTCCCCCCCCCATCTGTACTTAAATAAATAAAATAAATGTTTCCCTTTCCTGAGATGATTTGCCTCCTACTTCTTAATGGTCCCTGCTGAGCCCTCTCAGAGCTCTTCTCCTGACCCCTTTTTCCTTCCGATCAGCTCTGATTGCTGCATCCAGTTCACAGCAGCTCATGCGTCTGTGCATGTGCTGGGCAGGTCAAGAGGACATTAGCTATTGAGATTTGGTTAACTGGGAGGAAAAAAATGTAGTATATCATTAACTCTTTAAAAACAGATGATCCTATGAGATCAAAGTATTTCATCTTAATGAGAGGTGCCTCTTAAACACACACAATCTACTGGGCAGGTTTAAAAATAATTAAAAAGAAAAAAAGCTTACCAGATGGAGGGCTGCAGAAGACAAAGCTTATGGAGTGTTAAACTTTGTTCCCATTAAACAAAATTAAAAATTTTCCTTTAAAAATAATTATGCAGGAGAAAAATAAGCAGCATAAGCAAATGGAAGTAAGGGAGGGGCTCATTTGCTTAGCGAGTTCCTGCTCATACTTTCAGTACATGTGCAAGGTGATTTGAAACATTACTGAGACAGTAGTTCAGGAATGAGAATTTGAGTAGATAAGGGGAGACCTGCGGGTCTGTTGTCTTTACCTGTGACCTTGAACCTCTCTGCTCTTTTCTCAGGCTTGCAGGCAGTAAACAGGCTGTGGTCTCATACAGGGTGCTGAAGGCGAGTTGAGATTAAGGAGAAAAAAAGAAAAAAAAAAAAAAAAAGGCTTTTTCTTCTCGTTAGGCCCCCTACAACATGTGCAGCTACACAGGAGCACTCAATAAAGGAAATATTTAGTGCCATTGGGGCAGAGCAGTGCATTACAGATATACACAAGTACCTACCTGGTGCTGCTGGCCAGCCCCGAGCCATCCCTACAGGGCAGCATGGCCAGCAGGCTGTGGTTGCAGCTTAAGAACAATGTTGTAATTACCTCTGCCAAAGAGAACAAATAGAAATAATATTAAAAAAATCACAGGTGGTTGGTTGTATTAAAAATAAATCAATGCTAATGCATTCAAGCGTTTAAAAACAAAAGCACAGCAGCTCTGTGTGGTATTTTAATCTCGATGAAAGCTGCCAGTTCCATTTTTGCGAGGGAGCCGGTGAGGCTTCGCAGGATGCCGTCTGCCAGGGCGGATAGGGATGGGTCCTCCCAGGGCTCCTGAGAGGGGACAGAGTTATTGTGGGGATGGGGCAGAGTGCTTGCCACCAGCTGTGTCCTGAAAAGCTGAGCAGAGGGGAACGCGCCCTCTTCACATTTTGGGTTTATTTTAAACAGTCCTAAACTAGACTGAAAGCAAATCCTGTCATCACTTCCAAATTCAACAGAAATGACAATATGGAAAGAAAAATATAAAAAGAAAGCGGCAACACTCTTCAAAATTCTACTGACACCAAAATCCTGATTTACAAGCAGCCAAAGCCCAACCCCCCCAGTCACCTGTGGACACAAGCTGCATGAAGCCATGGGTGCCCAGAGCTTTTCCACCCTGCACAGGTGTGGGCTGCGGGATAAAGCATGAACCTGGAAGCAGATGCAGGGCTTTGCTGTGAGCAAGATTATCCGCGAGGTCAAACCGCTCCAGCGCAGTCGAGCCCCTACCGCTACTCCTTTTGAAGCCCTTTGATGCACGCCAGCAACCGCTTCCAGGTGGCTGTGCACAGTGATTTGCACCTCTAGACATGGGTTCTGCTGCTGGCAGGACATGTTTGGCCCTGGGACATTGCAAACACACGCAGCCGAGCACAGCCGTGTCGCAGGCAGTGTCACACCGGGGATGCGGTGCTCCAGCCGGGCCTCGCAAGTCATAAACTCTAGCACTAACCTTCACGTATCAGCAGTGTGGTCTGCAAAGCCGAGCACGCTGGTCTCATTTTCATGTCTGCAACAACTTGGAAGAAAGCTGCTTAAATAGCACAGATACCCCCCCCCCCTTTCCCTTCCTGACCTCGTCCATCTCCACCTTGGCTCCTTGGTCCATTTTTGAGCCTTTTTGGGACAGCCACTAGATGGCAAAAGCAAGTCGCGCTGCCTGAGAAGCGGGGCCTCAGCTTTGGGAGCCGGGGCTGGAAGAAGCTGTGCAGAGCCAGCACGTCCCTGCGGCCGCCAAAGCTGCTGCTCTGGGTTTGTGCCCCCACCCGTCTTGCACGTCTCCTGCTTGTAGGAAGCTGAAATAAACCTAAACATAACTTGCAGGATCAGGCCTGGGCTCATTAGTGTGAATGACATTAAAAAGAGGAGATTTGGAGCCAGGGCTTACTGACTTTTTATTACTCAAACGAAAAAAAAAAAAAACCCAACCAAAAAACCCCAAAACCCAACACAATCCCAAACAGCCTTAAAATGTGCAGTACATTGAATCATGATCCAGAATCCACTGGCATTATCAAGCTGCAATTATCAGCACGTTTAGCGCTTGCTGAAGTTTCAGTGCCGCCCTTTGGCTGCAGTACTGCTCCTCTCAAGGCAACCCCCCCTGCTCCAGGCTCCTTTCAACAGGCCTTGGCTTCCAGAGGAGAAAGCAGTCAAGGGTGCCCCATCCTCAGCAGGGTGCTGCAGGCAGCCCAGCACCAAACCACTCACCTCTGCTTGCAACAGCAACCCCGCTGAGTTGATGGGCCAACCCCCTCACCTTGCAGAGGGAAGCAAAAGCAAACCAAACCCCATCTGCTCCTAAAATTCTGTTTTTCTCCACCACGAAGTTTGACACTGAACCCATAGCTCAGCATCTGGGCTCCACACTATGCACCGACCACGGAGGGAAGTGCTCTCGGAGAAGGGCACTGGGCTGCTGCCTCTCCTGCCATCCTGCAGTGAATAATTCAGATTTAGCAAGGGGCAAAGCATGCATGCACAGGGAAGGAGCTTGGTCACTTACTTTATGCCTTTTTGCAGAGGGAAAGGCTGTAGCATCTGTTTGCAGAAAATACCCCGTGCAACTGGCAACAGTAGGGAAAGCCAGGCCTGCTCTTGGGCTGGTGACACCAAGGAAACAAGAAAGATTTCAAGTCACTTTGGTGGCCCGTTCCCACCTTTCTGTCCCCCTTCTCACCATCCTCCCACATATAAAAATCTGTATTTTGCACAGCTCACTCCTGTCTCCAGAGAAGCAGCACAAAATCTAGCTTCAAGCATCAGCGCAGAGTTGCAACGTGTCTTTGCAAACCAGCAAATCAAAAGTGATAAATAAGCCAACAAGGAACCCCTCTTCCTACCTATCTGCATAGGAAGTCACTCCTCTAATACGATCCCAACAACACAAAATCAAGCCTTTGGACACCTCCGCAGGCAGCTCTGGGCTCTCCCCCACCACCCAGGGGCTACAGGACCCACCGCTGCCCCTGCCCTATCCTGTGTTCAGACCTGCTGCTCCACACTTGGCAACCACATAATCTTTATCTTTAATTTTTGAATTGACCCCTCTTGAGAAAAGCTCTGCATGCCTATTTTTTACATGTTTATCTTGTAATTTCTTTAGAAAGATACTTGTTACAATATTTTTTTTCCCCTCCTTCCCCCAGCCCATTGGAGGAATCTTCTTGGGTAATTTGTTGAAGCGGGTTGCTGGGACATGCATTATGCATGAGATGCAATCTTTATTTTTGCACTCCACTGTGTGCATTCTGAAACAGGAATGGCATCGCATGCCCGCACGCAAAATGAACATTAGCAGCTCACAAAAAAAAAAGAAAAAAGAAAATGCCCATTTATTTAAAGGAAAGCAAAAAACCACCCCTCCATTCTTTCAAGCTGTTCTAGCTGGGATTGCTTAGAGCAGCTAAACAGCAAGAGCAGTCAAGTTGTTCCCACTTATACTCCGCTGTTGAATAAACTGGCTCAGAGCTGCTGTGTTCAGTGCAACACACACAGACAGCATTGATGGCGAACCCAAAGGAGGTCACTGAGCAACATCACCAAACACACCTGCAGTGATGGGGCTCAGGTAGCACATACCCTCTCCTATGAGGATGCCCACTCTCTCCACGCCTCCTAGTATCTATACATATATAGACACAGATATATGCATGTACAATTGCATTTTGAGCCCATTCTTTCTGCTAGAGATAAACAGTCTGTATTAGCTACCCCTCTTCACCTGTTTTGTGCTGCAACAGCTTTCAGAGCACATCATGGGGCCAAACCTTTTGAGTAAAACCCCAAAGGCCACATTCAGCAAGGCTTTGAGCCTTTTTGCCAGATCTCCCTTATTAATCCACCTCTCCCCCCAGTACGCACCCCTTTACCTTCTCCTGCCCAACTCCTCGACGCTGGGAGCAGTTGGTTTGCTTTGCAGTGGGGATATGGTAGGAGCTGGTGACACTGGGAAGTCAAATGACAAAGGATACATGCTGTGTCAAAGTGTTGTGTCAAAAGCCTTCAGGCTAAATGCATTAAGCAGAACCACACAAAAAAAGACGCAGAAATTTCAAAGGCCATCAAAACTACCCTAGCCCCCCACCCTGCTGTATTTCATGCTTGGAGGTCATCTCCTATTATTTTAGAGCAACAAGATGTGTAGCTCATTTTAAAGTCCATTTAAAACCCAGCAGTGTCACTAATGTCCTTCCCAACCTCCACTGCAGTGCAGACCTCAGCACCTCCCGTGCAGAGGGCCACAGCAGCCACTGTGGGCAGGGGGTTTCTCCTCCAGCCCCCTGAGATGGGCCAGGGCCAGCACAGGGTCACCCTGCTCCAGGAGGAGGGCAAAACTTCCTGCTCTGCTGGCCGCAGCTCCGCTCACAGGCATAGCATCTTGAAAAAGCTGGAGGAGAAAACAAAGGAAAAGAAATCAGGTCTGTTAATCCCAAGAAGAGCATGGAGTGGAAGAGAATCAGAAAGTGGCCCCCAAGAAGGCATAAAGGGGAAAAATACGTCAGAGAATGAATAAGAGGGAGAGAAAGAGAACATGTGGAAAGGAAAAAGGAACAGGATAAAATGGGGACCAAGACAGAAGGCCAAATATTTTTGATTCTTTGGCTTAAGGGCTAATTTATTACAGTGGTAAATCACACTTAGGATACGTAATACAGCGGCCAGAGCCTGGACGTTATTTAGGCAGCATAATCATGATATTAATGCTCAGAAAAGTGGAAAATTTTAACTGCCTACAGGCCATGCCTCACTCTTTATGGTCTCCCCTTCTGCTCAGCACAAAGAAATACAGCACTTTCCCAGAGCCACGGGGCTTCATGTGGGGGCAGAAAGGTTTTGTGGAAAGGCACAGGGTCTGATTTCCTTATCTTAACATCCCACCCCTGAGCCAGGCTCAGGCTGCAAAGCCACATTTTCCTCTCTCCCTGCCCCTACCCACTGGTGCTGGGGATGTTCCCACGTACACATTAAGCCCAACAGCCCCTCAGACACCTACCAGGGCACATATAAAGATGTTAAAAAAAAAAAACCAAAAAACCAACAACCTGGTATATGTCATTCCCCCCCAGGTGACAGGGAAGGTGGGGATACAAGAGCTTCAGCCATGATTTCTGGGGTGGAGATCAGCTGTATAAACTAACTAGGTGAGGCTGAGCCTTTCATCACACCTCCACAGCATATCTTGGTTGACAGGGAAAAATCTTTATGCTATATAAAGATGGTGTATATATAGAAAGAAACTTTCGAGGGGCTAGAAGAGGCAAGGTGGTTCGTTACAGATACTGGGAAGTGCAGGAGCCGCCCCCTCCCTGCAGCCGTCCTCCATCCATTTGTGGTTCAGCAGGGAGAAGCACACAGAAGCAACAGTTCGTTAAGGCTTCATTATCTGTGCTGCACAGGGCTGTCATGACTCAGAGAAATCACACCCTGACACTTTGCCTGGCTCTGCACCAGTCTTAGGGGTGCCATGTCCATCCTCTGCCCCTCTTCTCCTACCCTGGCTGCAGTTTGACCCAGGGTGAGCATCCCACGGGTCTCATGAGATGCAGCTGGGGCATGGGCAGGTATGTGAGCGCTCAGCTCTGAACTGTGCTAGCCCTCAAGGCAGCAAGTGATGACTGCAGCCTTGAAAAACGATGTCAAAGATGTGAAAAACCAACCTACTTTGCCTCAAGTCATCAGAGCAAATTATGCATTCTCCAGCAGTCATGTAATATGAAATTAAATAACTCCATTGTGTGCCGATCTTGCTGCAAATGGGAGAGGCAAGTTCTCTGCTTCCCCTGAGCATAATTTGAGCCCATTTGCTCATTATTTCCCTCCAGTGCCACTTGCTGTGAAATCCACATTGTGATCCTAAGGTACTATTTGGCAAACAGATACAACAGCATCCCCTTGCAGCTCAGTGTTAAACTCACAGGTCCCACAGCCCTCCCCATATTCTCTTGCCCTCAAGGCATGAAAAAAAAAAAACGGAGAAAGAGATTGTACCATCCCATCAGCCCATACCAGTCTTGCCTGTGGTACACCCTGGTGCTCTGACAGTCTCTACCAGTATTCTGCTTGCCTAGTGCTACAGCAGGATTTTTTTTTTTTAGATGGGAATATATTTAAGAAATGTGTTTACTTATATCCCATAAAAGCACAATAAACTTATCTCCAGACATTGCATTAAAGAAATACTGTGATTTTAAAAGTTACTTTGTTCTAAAACTCCTCCAGGCAGAAGAGATAATAAAAAATAGCAAGCCACTGGTGGTTAAGGAAAAAAAAGAACCATGCAGTTATAATTTCACTCAATGGCCTATCCCTAACAGAGCAGCACACAGAATGCACATATGGGATAATAAGTTAAAATTTCTTGGAGAAAGCTATTAATTTACAACAATGGTAAATAAGTGTTGATGGGGACAGCAGAGGTGTTTTAGAGTGCAGTTCGTGTTACTGAGTCCACCAGATGTCATATTGGCACTTAAAAGCCTAAGATGGTTTGAAATGCAGTACAGATTGTCTCACATTTGATCTTCTAAACCTGTCTCCATCCATCATCGTCAGCAACTGTCAAGATAACAGAGGACAAGTTTTGATTGGAGCCTGATTGTTTTTTGTTGGTGTAAAGGCAGAGATGCATATGGTGCTGAAACCTGACATTTCTACCTTTTCTGCTGGAAAAACGTGGCTTTAAGCAGAAACAGGGCTAACTTCCACACCAAAACCAGTTTGTTTGATGGAATTCAGCCTGCAGAACAGGAAGGTTATTTGTATTTACGTCCACTTGAATGCAGGCTTGCATGTACCCACTTCTTGATTGTATTTAGTTACATCTGATGATAATGCAGAGAGAAAGATCAATATGAAGTGAGTTGGCCTGGTAACCTCCACAAACAATGCAGAATTTACACTGAGACTCGACACAGAGAAACTAAGAAACATGAAAATTTTATGCAGCCAGAGAAGCTTTGTAATGATCCACTCTCCATGGATCCTTGAGGTCTCTTGCATTGTGCTGGTTTTCCCTCTGGGCTCCACTTTTCCGGAGCAATTTTGCTGCTTCTGCCAGAGTTTGTCAGCAATGCTCTACCTGCTGACATGTCCCCTGGGAGACCTCCCAGCAGCAACCTCAGCGAGACCAAGAGCGGGGCCTCACCAGCCACTTCCACACTCTTCTGCATGGAGAGGTGAACCCTGAAGCTTCTCTAGGCTAAATACGCCCTCCACCCTTCAGAGGCCTGGACCATCCTGTGCTGCAGCGAGTGACCACCCTAGGCATTGCATGGCCATCACCCTTGCTGCAGCTCCTCCACCAGAAGAGTGCAGCCTCCAAGCTGATATTTCTAGAGAAACCATGCACTTTGCCTCAATGCAAAGAGCAAAGAACCATTGTCTTGTAAAAGAGAGCAAGAGCATATTCCAGACTGGGGAAAAAACCAAAGCTTTTTAGCTGCACCAGTTATGGGGTGGGGGACCTGCTCAGCCCTCCATGCCTGTCAGCTTGCACAGTGCTAGCGCGTGGCTATGGAGGCCTCTTGGGACCTTGGCTTGGCTCCCTCCCCAGAGAGTCCCACCAGCTCCCCAGGGATCAGTCCCATGAGTGATGGCAACAGGATTTGGCTCAAGACACCATAGTAATATGGTATCGATTAAAGGTTTTATTAGCATGAGTTTGTGTGGCAATCGCATCGCTCACAAGTGCCAGTAAAACACTTATACCACACTATTAACCAGCCTATATATGCCACATCACTCTTCCGTAAAATACATCATAAAGTGTTTTAAATTTTTCTGTCGTCTTTTTTCCTTGTACCTCTTGGCTATAAAACCAGGCTCGGTTTAACAGCTGAGAGCTTGGCTGAACAGAGCACCCTGGGAGGGGTAAGCCACCTTCACTTTTTCACTAATTCCATGGTCTTAAAACAATTCTTAGCTGCAAAACATGAAATGGAGTAAAATTATACAATGTGATCTCCTGTGTAAAAATATGCAATCCAAAGTGATCCTGTAATTCCTCATAAGCCTGATGGTAAAAGTCTAGAGTCGCTCTTTATGGCTGCTGTTTTGGTAAGCTTTTGACTTCACTGGTTTCACAGAGTGAGGCAGAGGATGCCTCTGGCAAACTTGGATTTTAAGTCTATTTTTACTGAAGACTCCAAAGGACCAATTCAAACACATGTGCATGTAGAAACAGGAGGACTCATCTCCAGCAGTGATGGGAACTATTTACAAAATGTCAGGGAAACAGACCAAAAACACACCCCCAAAAACCAGCCCAGTGCTGAGACACACAATCCAGCTGACCTTTTCCCAGCATTCATCAGATGAGCACTTAATTTTTGGAAAATCTAAGGATGAAAAACCTCAAACCCAACTTAAAGTCAGTCAAAGCAAATCTGGCTTGTTCCTGAGGGCCAATGAAAGAACTGACACTAGGACAAAATACGTTCACTTTAGCATAAACCCTAGCCAGGACGTTTTTCTGTTGACATGGGAAAAGATTAGTGCATGGTCACTCAAAAAATCTCTCAAAAAAGGGAAACTTTACAGGTCTGGCAATGAGTATAATGCAGCTGTGCGTTAGCCAGCCCCTATTATACCCGGATAAACCCACAACCACCTCTGCAGTGGTGGTGACATTCAAACCTGCCCTGACCTCCTCACCGCCTTTGCCTGCAGACTTTTGGTGTGGCAGAGGGCCAAGAAGAGCCATGGTCCTCCCCAGAAAGCTTCTGAATACACAGGTCAGGGACTAGAGTCAAACATGCTCAGCCCTCGACTGAGGTTTCTGGTCAGGAGGACAGACACCTATCACACCATGCAGTGCATGTGTAGCATGACATCACCTGTGGATGCGAGCAATGCAGGTGTCCTGCACCAAGCCTCCCCCCTTCAGACCTTCACACCCTCCCTGGCCTGTCTTGCCTGAAGTTGAGACATATCTTTTCCAAGGAACCAATTTCATAACACTTCCTTTTTCTATCCTTGGACTACTGCTCCTAGCATGTTGCTTTAACTACCTTTGCTGTTTTTTTGTTTTGGGTTTGTTGGGTTTTTTTTTTTTGGTCCCTTCAGGAACTGACACAGTTGAGAGAGCAGAGAAATTAAACTGTGCAGGATTGCCTCCTGCATTGATAGACACAGATTCTTATTCACACAGAGATTAAAAAAAAAGTTAAAAAATCATTGGGATTCCTCTTTGCTCAGAAATCTCTATTCCATTAAGTCTGGCATAAGACACAATGCAAAGCAAAAGAAAGAGAAACTCACACCAGTGGTAGCTAGAAAACAGAGGCAGAGTAAATTAGCATACTCGGTGTGCAAAGCAAACAGAGGACTTCGACTCATACAAAGTGATCCTGATGGGAGGAACAGTCAATCCCTCCTTGGAGCTGCAATAAAAGCCTGTGGCCAAGAGGGTCTGTGTGAATTTGGTAGCAGAGATAAGACGGAGCCAAACTCCAGTGAGCATCACTTTCTTGCAATTGATTAGCTGCTCTACTTGAAGCTGGAAAACATGTGCACCACACTAGGAAAAATAAGAGTCGAGAGCACCCTGACAGACAATCACCATGCACAGACATCTGAAGGAAAGCTGGTAAAAAAGAAAGTGACAATAATCCCATTATACAGTGACAAAAAGTTTGGTTCTGTCCTTCTGAGTGAAGGCAGAAAGCAGAGAAGGGTCCATCCAGACCTGGTGGGACACTGGCTCCCAGGCAGCTCCAGTTATGGGGGCTGGAAAGCTCAGCACCAGGAGCGGCTGCAGGAACAGCCCCAAGACATGAGCGTAACAAACCCTGCTCAGCAGTAATTACCGGCCTCGCTGGCACTGGCCCCCGAGAGCTGCTGGGCATCGCGCCCAGCAGCGGGCACACAGCAGCGCTGGGACAGGGGAGTTAAACTGCGGCGCTCCAGCTCCTCCGGACATGGCAAGAGCAGCGTGCGAAATCATTCATGCAGAGAGCAGAGCATGGCGCTTCTCAGGGAGGCCTTTTGGCAAAGCTAAATTGATGCACCCTCCTTGTTTCATCCAGGAATGAGAGCTTACCACCCTCAGGATGCTGAAACTCCCCAACTGGATGAGCGTGATCAGAAAATAATGGGTAGGCAGGTGGCAAACCAGGACAATTGCTAATGATTTGGCTGTGTACAGCTACCAGTTGTGCTTACAGCCAGCCTGCCTGAAAGCCTGCCGGTAGCGAAGGGCCCCCCTCCACCCCCTGCATTTCTCCACCTGTTAGTTCATGTTGGTACAAGCATTAGCGCAGAGGAGGACAATGCTTATCTTAGCATGGGTCCACGTGGTGCTTGGCACAACAGGAGCTCAGCATCACTGAGGTCTCTGGGCATGGCCAATGGGTAATTACAAGTTCACCTGCTGTGGCAGCAGACAGGAGTTAAAACTGGGACCTCAGGCAGGTCTCGGTCCCCCACACCAGACCAGCAACCTGCGGGGACCAACCACCTGACGTCTGCCATACAACATACTCCTTTTCTCAACTTGATGCCCTAGGTTGGAAGCATTGCCCCACCAGCACTGACACTAATGAAGGACCATCTCCCACGGTTTTGTGTCTCAAAGCAAAGTGCGAGATCTGAGCGAAGCTTCTCCTACAGCTAGGACATTCATAAATGCCTTTCCCACATGGACACATTGGGATCTAATGAATGGCTAAGATTGTGGGGCTGCTTTCTTCAGCAGAGACATGAATATTACAGCTTTCTGCAGCATGATTGTTTCCACAAGCATGGATGAGATATAACGATACATGGTATTTGTGGGCACACAGCAAGGTGCAGAGAAGGAACAAGGTTGCAGTGGCAGGGAGAGGGGAGAAGAGGGAGGTATAAGGTGGTGGGAGAGCAGCATGGGGAACCCTCAATGCCTGTGCTGGATTCTAGTCTTAAGTAATTTTAAAGCTACGGTAAGGTACCAGTTTGCAGAAGTGAACCATGATTTGTTCATACGCATTAATGAAAACACATTTGGGACATCTCTGTCAAATTGGGCTGAAATCCAGAAAAGCAGTTAAGATGTGTGTACATACATGTAGAGACTGTTTCCTAATGACATCTGGCTGTAAAAGATATTTAAAAACAAAAATACTCCCCCAGGGTATTGAAGAGTACACCTTCCCTGTTAACAAGATCCCTTCATATGCAGCATGTAAGGCTTACAGCACTTTGATGAAGTTCTGCTCAGAGGTGAATTTCACCAAAAGAGAAAGGAGGAAAGAAATACTGCAAATCCCAGAAAGACTCTTGCAGACCCAGCAGCCCTTGTGGGAGCCCTGTCAGAAACCAGCCAGAAAGTAAGACTGGCACACAAGCCAAATGGCACAGTTTCTAGTGGTCCACACAGGCAGAGGTGATTATGTGATGCATACATGGATCTTTCCAGCTGGAGGTATTTTAAACACATAGAAAATAATGTCGGAATCATAGGACTGCAATCTTTAAATTATATTCAAAAAAGATGCTCAAAGCATATATCATTGAATTATGAACAGCTTTGGCAGCTTTATTGATGATGTTGAATCTGGTTGACAGATGCATTTACACTGCATAAGCATTTGAGATGCTAGAGTAATTGCTTATTAGTCTTGTTGTGAGGCAAAACACCAGATTGAAATAAATAGGAGCTCATGAACACAGAATTTTGCTGCCTCTCTGATTATTTTTTCAAGCTAACCATCTGCTAAGCATCTGGGATTCTTAGAATCCAAGATCCATACCACACACAGGTGGGAATTAAAAATTACAAATAGAAGGAACTTAAGAACCCAAACAAACTATAATGTAAAATTGCCCAAAATGACTAAGGAGTTTCTTTCCTAGCTGCATATAAATATAGGAAGTTAGGTTCTTACAGGATGCCCTACACACCAAGCAGATGCACAGCCAAGCAACTGCATCTGCTTCATGCACTAGAGCTCCTCAACACATGCCAGGGCCAAAAAATGATCTGTAGTGTACCCCAAGGTGGGGCATGGAGGGACTGCAGAGCAGCAGCTGAGCAGGATGCTTGGCAGCAGTGGTCTCCTCCACAAATGAGACATACTAGGAGAATCCGTATTCCCCTGAGATCACCAGAAAGACTTCCAGGACTCTCTAGGGCTTTGCTTGCAAGAATTTTGGTAGACATTGTAAGACTTCAGGTTATGTCTCTGTGCACCGCTAATATGTTTTTAAAGCTTCTACCAAATTTTAAGCATGTTTGCCAGGAAAAGAAAAAAAGAAATGTCCTTAGGGAGGGAGATGATGCAGTGTCTCCTCAAACCTTTACTCTGGTTGGTCCTTTCCTCCGCTGAGGAGAGGCCTGTGTGCCTACACACCATCCATCATGACGGAGACCCAGCCTTTTATACCAGCTGCCCTTCCCCGATCTCCAAGCCTCACAAATACACCTGTCCTTGTCCTCGCTGTGGCCCCGTGTCGGCGCTGCCACCCCGCAGAGGATGAGAAACACGGGCCAGCTGAGCACTCACCCTTCACAGCCTTTTCTATTTGGCCTGAAGACCTGGACAAGGAAGCACTTGCTACATCGGGGGCTGCAGTATCAACTGAGGTGTTGCAATCACCAGAATAAACAAAAATAATGATCTGAAGTCCAAAACTCAAGCAGGACAAATTCAGGAGTTAGAATGAAGCTTGCTACAAAGTTTATTGCAGCCTGTGGGATGGCAGCTTTGATAAGAAGATAAAATTGATATTTGAATTTTCCACAGCTGCCATTGCACTTGATGCTGAGAACATGAGTTAATAAAAACAGCCAGTTAAATAACTGTCAAACTCTAGCAAAAACCCATAAAGCAAATGTTCTTTTAAAAAAGCAAATTAGACATGCATTTTTCTCTATGAAAAAGTGCAATTAGAAAAGCTTTATAACTAATATTTGTTTTTGGTTCCAAAATATTAAGGATCTTTCCTAAACATAGCACAGTGAATGGTTTCAATTAATCTCCTTTGAACACACACATTCAGGTGTTTAAAAAGGAAAAGAAAGAATGATTTGTGCATCATGATCTATCATCTCCAAAAAGCTGTAAACAGTATCTTAGAGAGCAGAGTTTGTGTGACAAATTTGAGATTAGGCGGATTCCGATCTAAAAATTAAATTGCTTATCAGAGAAATAATATTAGAGTAAAATAAATTAGAATCTCTACTGAAGACTCTAAAAGTAATTTTTAAAATTAATTAGAATCAAAAAGATGGATCTCAAAGGATAGGACAACTCTAATTTAGACAGACGGTAATTAATTCCTTATTTCAGAAATTCATTAACAGGCTGTAAGAGCAAATCATTCCTTTGCTGGAGTTAAGCTCCAGAGAGAAAGATTCATCTGGAAAGGGGATACAAGAACTCCCCTGCCGTCCGCAGGCACGAGGGCAGGGAGAGCCTCACCAGCAGCCTCTCGCCGTGGGGCATGTGGTCAGGGGAGCAGCTGGCTAAGGGGGGGGTCTCGGTGATTTATTTTGGGTGGGCAGTGCGTGCTCGGGTCCCCCAGGGTGAGCGGGGTCTGGACCTGCAGCTGGTCACGCTCCTGGTGGGGTGGTGAAGAGGCTGCAAGCATGGAGGCGAGGCTGAACCGTGGCCCTCGCAGGCATTTGTGTGTGGGGAAAACAAATAAAACACAAAACATCACTCTTAATTCTTTTGAAAAGCAATACAACATGCTTCTCCTCTCACACTCATGGCTGGAGCAGCAGGTTTCCCCATCTTGTTGCACCCTTCGCTGGGCTCCTGACAGACCAGCACAGATCCCACCGTGGGTCCTCAGGCCCTAACGCAGAGACTAAAAACCACAAGATTTGGGGGAGTTTTACCGTAAAACTTTGGCACGCAGCAGCAGTGAACTGAGCTCATAGTGGACAAGTTTCCATCCTCTTTCTCTGCTCCTATCTAAAGCCAATGGACACACTTTGCTGCTCTAAATGTAAACAACCCCACCCAATTCACAGAGCAACATCCAGGAAGAAAACAGCTTGTGCACCTCAGCAGACATAGTGTGCGAGTTTCCACTGCTGATAAATAAATGCACTGGCAGCCCCGTCTGCTGCCAGCCCCCCCAGAGCCATTTCACAACTGCCGCTCCTCTCGGCAATCCTTTGGAGAGGCCAAAGCCCAGCGCTGGGTCTTGCCAGAAAGCACACTCAGCTAGCTGGCATCTGGATCCCTTTGATAACTAGTTAGGCTTGGAGCTTATCGTCAGAGCTGGAGGGTTTGTCAAGGGGAGGATAAGCAAGGCATGAATCTGTTGCCTGTACCCAACTGGAGAGAAGCCCAAACCTAAATCCTTATCTGAAAAGACCTGAGCTCTGGATCTGGATCCGAGGAGCATCCTGCTGGCCTTCCCATCTGTGAGGGAGGCAGCCCAAATCCCAGATCTGCGGCATGGTGGGAGGGAGAGCCATGAATATGGATTTAACCCTCCAGTCTGAACCCTTTGGGCTGAGGACTGCTACACACCGCGCAGCAGCAGCAGTCCTGGGCTGTGCTGCCTTCCTGGCCCTACTGCAACAGGGAGGATTAAGTAGATGTTTCTCCAGGGAAGAAACCTAGTGACCCGTGCAGTGCATGGACAGACGGCTCCCAAACTCATCAACCAGACACTGGAGAAAGGAGGTGGAAATACAATAGGATTAGCTAGCACTGGCTGGAAAATAATCTCCCTCCCTACCTTAACTCATGGTCCCCAGGTCCTAATGGGAGCAGCAGCTTCCAGAGAAGAGAACAGATCACCTGGCAGTGGGAGTTCACCATCTGGGACCAAAAAGGAGCCATGGAGCATGACATAGGTAGCAAAATATGCTTAGCAGAGATCCCACATTTTGCTCACACTTCTCTACCACAAGCTTAAGGGCAAGTTCGCTCCTCCCCACCATGGTTCATTTAAGGCTAGTTTTGGTTTGCAGGATCTGAGGGGGCTACCCAAAAGCTGAAATGGGCTCCCATGCTGCACTTGTGTCTGTAGTTTCTTTTTCCTCAGTCACAAGTCAGCCTAAACCCACTTTGTTAGATAATGCAAGCTGCTCCCTGTTGCAGAGCGCTCAGCTCTGAGTATTGCACCCCAGGGTCTCCAGAAAATAAAGACAATTAGTGGCTACCTCTGAAAAATTAATTTAAGTGGCAGACTGTGAAGCTGCCAAAACCTAACAAGCATGTGAAGACTGAGTTTAAAAAAAAAAATAGCAGTCTATTTTTCTTTTCTCCTGTCACAGAGAACCATTACTACCTTGAAAGTCTTTGCTCAAACTAAAATAAAAAAAATAAATAAGAGTTACTAGGTTAAACAGCTGATTAAAAAGGAAAGTAAAGCAAGGATCTCTGCTCTCACTGTTTTTCTCTGAAGTTTCCTGGGATGTTTTAGCTGGAGGCAGTCACATTGGCACAGACTGGTGAGGGCGTAAGATTTATACAAAGCACTAAAACAAGGAAGTTTTGGGGACAGGTGGCACAGTCTCATCTGCATAGCACTACACGTTTGAAGAAAGGTTTCTATGCTGGATAGCTTCTTTTCCATTCCTTCAGTGGCACTAGCAGGTTAAAAAAAGTCATGTTAACTTCCTCACAAGTCTTGTCTTATTTCTGTCTTTAGAGAACCACAGCTACAGGAGTTGTACTGCTATAAATGATACACACGGTTATGGATAAAGTTACTCTGAAAGGAAGAAAGGAGCTGGCCTGACCATCAGATCTGTGCTCAGGGATCTCACAAGCCCAGGTGGCTGCTGCTGTGACCTGGGTCCTCTCATGGCTCCCAGGAGGAGAGGAGAATCACAGAAGATGGCTTCAGTTGGCAGAGGTGGATGCAACAGCAGCTGTGACTCCTTGGTGGAAATTTACAAAAGGGCTAAGAGAGGAATTAGATATCTGCTCTCAGTAAGTGTCCCTAGGACTGTGTAGCTAATATCCTCAGTTTCTTGGGGCGGGGGGGAGGGAGAAATCTAAATTATTGCTTCTAGCCAGTGCTAGCAGTTCCTATTTCACTGCCACATGCAAGATAGGAGGGAAGAGCAGTGTGCCACCCTGAGTCTGTGAAAGGAGGTTTGATGGGGTTTTGCTCCAGCTGTGCCTTGACATAGAAGCACGAGCCACAGCCAAGCAGAGGAGATCCTGCTGACCCCACATCTGGCCCAGCCTGAGCCATGCATCCCCATCTGCATTTGGGGAAGAAAACCCAAAGACTTCCTGGTGACCCCAGCGCAGCAGGCAGGCTTGCCCTGTCGCTGTTTCATGACTTTGCAAACCAGGCACACAGCAGAACTTAGGTAGGAAACAGCGGCTGCAGCAGGAGAACAGGTGCCAGAGATGTTCAAAACATCACGTGCCACCAACACAGTGCAGGTGCTGGCTTAGAGGTCACCCCTCCACCACTCCAGCTGCAGCAGAAAGCCATTTATATCTAAAATATGCCACCAGCCTCCAGCAATAGAAGGAGCCTATTTTAAACAAGACTTTTGCCACAAATTTAACTTTTAGATACATTTGACTTTTAACTACCTCTGATGCCCACCCAGCCCCTGCAGTGTCTCAGCACCTGATGCACCAAGCAGCGTCGGGGCTTGCCATGACACTCTCCTCCTCTGGCCGGGTGCTTTGCTCAATTTTCTTCCCAACAAGCACTTGAACGTGGTGTTGTGGGAAGCTGCCTTTACAGCTCAGTGAATCAAATGTTCTGCCTGCTGCCGCATTGTCTCTTTCATTTTCTATGTGACAAATGCCTGGAAATTGTTTGGTTTTCTGTCATTATAACCCAAGGATATTAAATTTACATCAACCCAACAATGACAGCATGGCTAGGGAAATGAAACGTTACCTCCAGAGCGAGGAAGGGACAGGCATCCCTTCGAACACATGGTGCGGGTCTGGAATTCTGCTTTTTCTCCTGCCTCATCACCATCTTCCAGGCTGAACGCAAACATCTTGGTTTTCCTTGGAGAAGAGACCTTGTGGTCCAGACAGAGCAGGATGTGGCAGAAGGGATGATGCTGGAGATGCCTCCATGTCAAATATCTTTCAAGCGCTGTATGCCCTGAGATAGTAGGCACCATCTCCCAGCCAGCACCATGCCACATCTGCAGTGACCAAAGGCACAGCTGGCATCTGCCATCTCATTTGCTTTCCTACAGCCATGATTCACCAGCTGGTACCCCATCCGGTGGCCAGTCACTCTCCACCATGGCTGCATACACTCCACAGCTGTTGCCACATCAGGAGTCCCCTTGTTCCCTTCACAAATCCCCAAATAGCTGTTTAGCTGCCTCCTAATCATCAGGTGGCCTCTGGATCTCTGTACTGATACCAAAAAGCATTTCCACTTCAGTGTAAGCTCCTTATCTCACCAAAGAGTGTGCTCAATGCCTCTTATCCCATTACCAAATATGAAGAACTCCCATTCTTCCACCTACCAGAAAGATTTTTTGGTGTGTTTACAGCTTTTTTTACCCAAATATCTCCCTCCCACCCACCTTTCCCTGATTGTTGATAAACATGGAAACCCATTCCCTACCAGTAAGGGGAACAGGGGATCTCTTATCCTCCCCCAATAAACAGTAATAAGCTTCTTATCCTCTTACCAATAACAGAGAGCATTGCAAATCTTCTATCACACACACTAGGGTTAGGGTTGTTTGCATTACATGAAGAGATTTTGTAAAGTGGCAAATAAAAGGCATATAATTTTGTTCTTTTATCTGAAACTTCCTTCTAGGAAGGAAGACAGAGTTGTTTAGAAATACATTTAATTGGGTATTATTCAGTATCAGGTTGAGGCAAGTTCTCCTGTCTTTCTCAAAGAAACTTCTGCACTAATTTGTTCCTACTCGTGGATGAAAGGTCAGTGTGCTGACTATGAAGTTAAGTAAACAAAATTAGCATCTGATTTAAGAGACTTCTTATTCCCTCTGGTGTAAATTAGTGTAAAAATTAGCAAGACTTTCAGTTGCTTCTGTTTTCTGCATTTGAAATGCATCAGTTCCCTGAATTTAATGGTGTGGAGGCTTATTATTTCTTTATTTATGCAATTGCATACATATGGGTGGTGAGATGGAAGGGACCAAGTATTTCAGCTTCAGACGTGAAAGTCGTTCAAGGTTAGCAAAAGCAGGACAGAAGAGCTCACAGCAGCACTGACACCCAGACACTGAAAGAATAACAACTCCATACTCACAGATAGGAAAACATTTTACAAATGCAACATGGACTTTAGCTGTGAAATTCAGTGCCACACAATAGCCCAGGGCAAAATAAACCCACCTTTACTACAAAGGCTTACAGGGTGCTTCATTCAAAGGTTTGGGTTTTTGTTTTTTTGTTTTTTTTTTTTTTTAATTGAAATATAAAATAGTCTCTCAGGTGTTCATATCACATTCAAATAATTCTGAGTACTTTCTAGACATTAGAAAAAAAAAAAAAAGCCCACTGCTTGGGATTAAGGTAGAAAATCCCAACAAATATATTCCAGAAGCAGGTTGCTGATAAGTTGCTCATTAAAAACCTTTAAACTTTTTCCAAATCATCTATTATTGATTATTGCTGCCCATTCTAATAAATAACCTGATGTTACTGCAGCTTTCCCTGATGAGCTTAACTTTGCACTGCATTCTTGAAAAGAACTCCATACAGGGACAGAAGGGTGAAAAATGTAAACACATTAGAAAATAACCTCAGAGAAAGAAGGCAATAGAGGTATATTTTTCTATCCTGCTGGGTAGAACAGTCTTCCAAAGAGGCAGTCATTCCTGGGGAGGGAGGAGGAATTGACTGGGAAGTAAAGGAGCACCTGAACCTTTGTATCTTCCAATATAAGTGTGGGAGAGATTTTTCTAATCACCGCTTCATTGGTTTAAAGACAATTCCCAGCATGTCACACATTGTATTTCAGCAGCGGACAGGAGGCACGAAGACACGTATTAAATTGGAAAGCTAGAAAGAAAGCCCCGAAGTGTTTTCGGGGGAATGCCTCTGGCAGAAACCTTCAGCTACCCCGTAACAAAGTGAGTAGCTGGACCTTTGGGCCTCACATCTGTGTGACATCTCTCCCAGGACATTCTTGCTTGGAAAAAATTATCAAGCAAACCTCCAAATCAGATTGGCTGCAGATGTTGGCAAGAGGTGCTGGAGGTTTGCTGTTTCTGTCCACCTGCACCTGACCCTCTGCAGAGACCCACTGTGATCCCATTGCAGCGACCCCATGGAAGAGTTTCTCCTCCAGAGTTGCACTGGCTGCAGCACTGTCCAGGAACAATGTTCTGGCCCCATCAGAGCCATGAGCTTCCCCAAGGACAAACATTATGCAAAGGGAGCAAAACCAGCTCCCCCAGACAGCCTCGTTGAGGTGGGGGTTACACTGGCCTCCAGTGAGATCCTCCTACCGTAGTACTTTTAATCTTACATGCTACTAATTTGGATGTTGATATTCCACTGTGCAGTTCAAACATATTTCCACTTTAATTGGTAAAACTCAGTCCCCAGACCCCAAAGAGAGGTGCAGCATTTTCAACCAAGCTCATCATTTTGAGTCTACAATTGCTTGTTAAACCAAAAAGATGTGGAACAGAGAGCAATATGTTAAACTTAATAACATGAATATTAATTCCCTGAAGAGTTACAGAATGTATCTATTCTACCAGCTAAGTAAAGGCAACACTCCTCCAGCCCTGTAAGAGAAAGGCAGGCACTGAAGTAATAGTTTGCCTTTCTTACTGACTCAGTTTAAAACGTGAGCAGAAAC
Organism: Pandion haliaetus; assembly: GCA_013401275.1. Classification (NCBI taxonomy): domain Eukaryota; kingdom Metazoa; phylum Chordata; class Aves; order Accipitriformes; family Pandionidae; genus Pandion; species Pandion haliaetus. Next base: position 178,573 of record VYZV01031098.1, on the reverse strand, counting down.
ACTGGTTTTCTAGTTAAGAAGAGAGCAGCTATTGCAATTACCGTGAAAGGCTTGCTACAGGAGAGGTTTCGGACCTCCCAGGTTTGGCAGGGCAGGCCAGGGGAGGACCACTGATCCCTAACTTAAGAGCAGAGTTGAGAGACAGCCCATGTGCTGAAATCAGGGTATTCCCAATATCAGAGTTGTCAGAAATCAGACAGCTATGGCAAACCCTTAGGCCTGAGTGCCCAGGTCTGGTCTGTGTACCACCAGGTTCTTTGCTCTCTTTGCAAAGTGAATCCTGGACTCTTTTATTGCACTAGGATGCTGATTCTCCCAGGAGAGCCACACCATGAACTTTTTCCTCTGACTACAGAAACAGCATTTTGTGGGAATACCAGTTTTTCCCACTCTCATCATGCATGCAATAAAAATGCCAGCCACCTCAGAGACTTAAATAAAGGCTTAATTTCTGGATACAGTCGGGTGTAGAGACAGAGTAGACACAGAAGTATTTCTCTACTGAAAAAGATCTCTGGAAACACCAGGGCGCCAAACGAAGGGGCTCAGGCACCTCTAGGCATAGGTGGCTGCTGAACAGGGGTTTCAGGCAGTCACCTTGAGGAAACGGGATCTGAAGTCCTCCCAAACCATCCTTGAAGGATATGTCTTCCTATGTGGGGTCCTACATCCAGATTCGTCATACAAATCATTTCAGGTGCTAGAAGATCCAGTTTAAAAGCAAACCCAAATTTGTCTTCTCCCATGGGGAGAGAAGTAACCTCTCAGCTGGCTCTGGAGTAGCCGGAATATTTTCTCCTGTCGCTCAGATCATGCTTGGATCTAGCAACCCTCTCTAGTGGGTCTGGTCTTGATCCCACCTTGACCAGCCCTGAGCTAGGACTTCTTGTCGTAGCCATTTTCCTTGCTATTGTATTCTTCCTTGCAGTTCATCAGCCAAAAGCAGTGCTAGAGAGGAGGACAAAAGTTCAAAGTCTGCCACAAAAGGGACATCTTGCAAAAAGGTCAGCAGACCTTGCAGGGAAGAGACAGTTTGTGATTGCTGTGGCCACAGTGTCTTACAAAAACAGAGATTAAAACCACAGCTAAAAAAATGAGCAGAAGAGCCATTAAGCATATGTTGGGTACAAGCTAATAAACACATAAACAACAACAATTGCTAGTTAACCACAGGCAAGAACTTTCTACGAGCTGCAGGTACTAGGCAATATTGACAATAATCAGGTTTAATGGGTTTGGTTTACAGTCTCACTGGTTTGCATGCTTTATTCTTTTCTGCAATATTAGCCAGTAAAATAAAGCCTCCCTGTACTTTCAAATCTGTTGGGGTGGGAGAGTCCCAAATGTTGGAAGTCATAGTCAATAGAGATCCCCAGGGATAGGGAATTTTTGTTCTAATGCCGAGGCCTCAGGCGGAGTGCGACAAGTACAATAACAAAGATGAAATTTGGATCCAAACCAGAAGTGATAACTAACAGAAGTGCTTAAGTCCAAGGGAATAAACTCAAACTTTTATTTCCATTCAGATGGAAAGCCCTTTGCACTGCAAAAATGCAAGGGGTTCCATATAGAGTGATGTTTAAAACACAATGACTATTTTCAGCATAAAAGTTGAAGCTCTCCTTTGATTGGACTAGAAAGAGAAACAAATGAAGCTCCTTTAGAGAAAAAACATAGCAACCTTCTAGCTCAGACTCTGAAAGAGGCTGCCCAGACCAAGACAAGCTCTAGCTGACGTCTCTAGAGCAGCTGCATGCATTTGCAGTTTTCCTTCAGGATCACACTGAAACCAGACAGCACTAGTCTACCCACTCCCCCAAGGAGGAACAAAATCCTCATTCCACTTTCTGTGCATGTAGCAGAGCTGCTTTCCAGAGAAAGTTACAGGTATCCCTGCAGAGGTACACATGCGTGCACAGCTCTTAGCCACTGCTATGCATCAGAGGCACCACAGTGCCTGTGGCACAGGGAGCTTGGTGGTCATCATGATCAAAGCTTAGAGAATGCACCACAAAAATAGGAGTCAATGCCACAAATAGTTATTACTATTACAAGACACTTCTACAGCACCACGAGTTTAGTTTCTATTTTGAAAACAAGAGCAGAGACTCTGTCTGACCCAGAGACTTGAGACAATATAGGGCAGAGCACACAAGTTAAAAAAAAAAAAAAAAAGGTGTAAAAGCAGTAGGGAGAGGGACTCAGAAGAAAAGAGAAGAGGGAGGACCAAGTATTCAGGAGAACTTGGCTTCATAAGAGCTTTCAAACTATGTAGTACTTTTATCATTATCTGTTGCACAGTTTTGCCAACTGAGTGCATACGAACACCTTCGACTCTGATGAAGAAGCAGAAAGCAATGACATAACTTACCTGTTCCAGTGAACCGAGGCCAGGTTTCAGGTAGGTCCTTGCTCCAGGCCAACCACAATACCTATAAAACAGGGGAGAGCACCCAGAATAACCCCTACACAGCCCCTCTCCCACAGCAGAATAACCTTTCCCCACATCCCCCTCCACCTGATTTGCCCTTTGCTTCCCAATTGGCCCCAAGAACCTCACACAGCAGTGTGTGAAATTAATTACACCCTCCTTAAAGACTCCTGATTAACATTTCCATCACATGCTAACAAGACACTTCCTGGCTTCAATCTGCTTTCCTTCACTATAGCTTTCTGGAGACAAACTTTATATGTTTATGAGAAACATTAAATGCATGATTGTCTAACTATGATTTATAGCTGTCCTGGCTCTGTGGAGTTTGAGTAAAGACTCAGTATATTATAGTATGAAATCTGGAATGCCCGGGCTCCTTAGAGCTAGAACTCCACCCACAGCTGTTTCTTAGGTCACTTTGGAGGTTGCCATCACCATAAAAAACAGCAACCAAGCCCAGAAGTGTAGATTGATACAGCCTACAGAAAATGGAAGGGAAAGTCCACCTCAAAAACTAGCAGCAAAGCAATACCTCCAGGACTTCCAGCAAAAGCACAGGGTGACCTAACTACTAATCATACTTCCAACAGAGAGAGATTGCTGGGGAAAAAAAGTTAGCATTGACATTTTGGGCAACAGGCTAAAAATGAGAAAGAGGAAATAATAAATGAGATGACTGAGCAATACACATAAAGATGGGAATGAAGGTGGGCACCTGGAATATTTCATGCATTGAATGCAAGAGAACGGTTCCAAGGTTTGAATAAAATTACTTGACTCCTATCAAGGGTTTTGCAGTTATACTCATTGTAATGCTTATGAGCCCTTGCATTTAGCCCATACATTCAGCATCCAGAGTCTCACTCCAATACATAATACAATAAATACACAAGAAGCTTATTGTAATAAATACAACACCGCTGCAAATGAAGTAGTAATTAGAAGCATAATTCAGCCAGATTTTAGTTAATACCTATTTACTAGGAGGTGCTAATCTCCCAAATAAATGTCCTAAGGATACAAAATGTGCCTCCATGCTCCCAACTTCCTCTGTCAAGAACTGTTCACCAGCTAATTGGAATTTTAAAAATTGCCCCATTTTTTTGGAGTGTGTTGGCAGTAATTATACCAGCTTTTGGAAACTAAATGCTGCTGAGTCGAACAGTTTAGCACCTCAGTTGTGAAAGCTGGTGTGAGCAAAGCAATCTATCCACCTTGCCCTCCTCCAGCCAGGTTGGGATCCATTGCACCAATACTCCCACTAATGGGAGTCGATATGGCTAAAAAATGCTGGCAATCCTGTTTCATCCCTCCTTGGTTGATTCCCAGTGTGCACCCTCTCCCAGCCAGCACATTGGTTCCCTGCAAGGCCAGGGAACTGGGGAAGGTGCAGGGGGACCTTCATGCCTGAGCTTCGTAGTGAGTCTAGGAATTATTTACAAATCTGGAGTAACAGGCAGTAGAGGGGAAAATTGTTTATTCATACTAGAGTGGAGCCCAGAGGTCCCAGTGAAGATCAGGGCTCGCCTGCTCCTGATGCTGAATATATGTAGAGTACAAGGCAGTACCTGCTCAGCCCCACACCAACAGGCCAGGCAAAGGCAAGAAACAAGGATGTTCATTTGACTCCGTTTGCAGAAGGGGAAAGGAGTCAAACCTGTGAGACTTGCCTGGATGCACAGATAGCCTATGGCAGGGAAGGAAGCAGCTCTTCCAAGTCCCAGCACAGTATTCACACCTCCAAATTATTCAAGTCCTCAGTGAAGCAGTGCTGAGCCAGCAAAAATGAGTTGCAGCCTTTGCCCAGGACTTGACCCTTGTTCTCCAGAGAAAAGATTAAAAAGAGTAACAAAGATTAACTTTTACTTCTCCTTTACATACGGCCACAGTGGCTCTGAAGCCTTGCCCTAGCTGGGGATGAGTGCATGCGGTGCAGATGTGACCAGAGGCAGGCTGTGCTTGTGGAGGTGCATCCTTCCCAGTGGAGAGAGGAGACCCTAGGGGAGCTCACCAAAGCTCCTGGGCGATGCAGACCCCCACCCCTCTGGGGTATCAGGGAAAAAGTCAATCAGTCCTATCTCCCACTCTCAATACCTGGAAATCCCCCGAGACACTCAGGTTGGAGGAAGAGCAGGCTGTGCTACTGAGAAAGTCTTCGGACTCATGGACACATGTGCACCAGCAATTGCCACCACCGCTCAAGCTGGACCCAGCGCCTGTCAGCCCTTCATGAAGTAAAAGCACGAATTGCCTTTACCTGTGACAGTCCAGGGATTGATCAGGCCCTAAGGAGACAGCGAAGGGGAAAAGTGGAGAGCGCTGGCCTACGTGGACCATAATTCTGTAGCCCCAGGCTGTGCATTCATTGCTGTCTTTTCTCCCTCCATCACTGGGATCATGTGCAATAAGGAATTTTATCCTGCGGGCCTGCCAGCCTTTTAATCCAAGCAGTTCATTTTCTCCTTGGAATTCATCTTCTGGACCAGGACGCACTAACTGCGAGCCTGCATTTGTGATAAAGACCACGAGACATAAATATTTTACGCTGGTAATGAGATATTTAGCATTGATATACAGCTCAAAGCTGAGTGCAATTCCAGCTTTGTTAATTATAATGAACTATTGTAGGACTCGACTTCATCTGCTCCTTGTAAATCTTGCAAGGCTGGTGTGATGTGCTGGTGGCTTCTTTCCAGGGTGAGGCTGGAGCTCAGTCTGGTGAATGTTTAATCAGATGTTCAGGCCCACTAGAGCAGTTTAATGGTGTGAATGGTGCGTGGGTTGTGTTATGCTGCTGCCTGGCTCCCTTCTGGAGATGAAGATACAGTCCTGTGCATAGGGCCTGAGTACAACTCTATTGTAAATCCACCATTTTTCTCCTTATAGGTCTCAAGCAGGGACTGAAGCTGCTAACCATGAGGACTGTCTTCTACCGCCTGAGCTGCAACGACTGGTAGGAGAGTAATCCAGCTTTGCTCGTATAACTTGACCTCTGGAAGAGGATATGGAGCTTAGCCATCACTTTTTGAAGTCCTTGGGACACCTCCTGTCAGCTGCCCACTCTTCATGTGGCAATGAAGCGTTAGAGTCTTGTCACTCCTCCCAAAGCCTGTGATGGGCAGCAACCCTATCCCCATCCCCTAGCCCTGCATCTGACACATCCCATCCCAATTTTGACAAGCTTAACGCTCACATTCATTGATAGTGTGTAAATAGATAGTGCAGACACACCATGTGTTGGGGTAAAAAAATCTACATTCAGACCAAAGCTCACCTAAGCCCCCCCTGGATTTAGACTGGTACCAGGCTGAGCCTAGGAGGCAAAAGCATCCTCCCTCACTGAGAAGGGACTGTCCTCCCACATTTTCCTTTTGTTGCCTGCTGAGGAGGAAGGGTCTGGTAAGACAGTGGATAACATCCCTTCTTACAGTGGATAACATCCCTGAAGGGGAGGTAGCTGATATATGCACCTCTCCTTCCTTTCCTAAATGCCTGGGAACACCCACCAGTTCCTTTGCTTCTCCCTGTGTCTTTTGGGGGAAACATCTCTCAGTCCAGTTTGATACGATTGCTGTGGGCCATCACCTGGCAGGAACTGCTCTATTCTCCCAGCCAAAATGCTACAGAGCTTTTTATCCTGAGAAATACTGAGCCTTTAGAGTTCTTTGTGTGCCCAGAATGACCCAGGATCAGGCCCTTGGCCCTGAAACTTTTGTAGGACATGGGACGAGCAGAGGAGAACACATTTTTGTGTTGATTTGATATTGAAAAGTCACATACACAAACAGGCTAGCCAGCATGGATCAGGCTCTGAAGAAATCCTGCCTCTGCTGAAGCACCTGGAAATTGAAGATACCAATGGCAGGAACAGCATCAAGTTAAAAACGTGATGGAGTGTGAAGCTAGCGTTGGGAACTGCCATGCAAGAATGGCATGGTTCTGCCTTTATTTAGAATTAGTGGATACTTGAAGAGTAGCTTAACATTTTGTCAGATGCTAAGCATAAATCTGGATAATAATTCACGCTACACTAGACTCTTTATAACAGTAGTTTGCTAAAACAAATTGAATTCAAACCTATATTCATTTACTAACTTAATGCATGGCATATCTGTGAATAATTTTTCATAGTCTAAAAAAATTCTAGGCACAGGCTTAGTTGGAAAAGGGCCAGCAAATCTAAAATTAATGTACATTAAAGCATAACTGGTACTCTAAGTGCATTTGTTATATGTAACAATAACTGCTTTAAGCCCTTTTTTTAAGAAAGAGATTATTGTGTAATAGCCAAAAGAAGTTTAGATCTGAAAATCCTGGGGTAGAATGACAAATCAGAGCTTCTTATATTTCAAACTGAGGTTGTGCAAATTTGGGTGGAGGGAAAGACCCAAGCAATTTGGCACTCAGAAGATGCAGTGTTAGTAGTGGAACAACTTAAAGAAAATGTTTTCCTTTTTCTTTTTTAAGTAGTTACTGGGAGTAGACAGAATGAAACTTCTTTGCTTTTGAAGATGTGTTGAAACTTCTCCACTCTCCCCCCATCTCTACCTTACTTGAAAGCATGCAA